>OX608073.1:309327057-309420063 GCA_951509635.1 Eupeodes luniger
ATACAAAACGAATATTTTATAAGCACGTATAGCTTTATACATACATATAAAATTATTAACAATTTTATTCATTATCAATTTGTTTTCTTTTTTAATACGCTTTTTCAAACAAAGTACCCGTGGCGTGGTGATAAGTGCGTTGGACTGTCCGAGCAAACGGAACCAAGTTCCTTATTAGTGACAAAGGTTGAGCTTCAACTCATCTTCAACTCAATAAAAACAAAAAGTCAGCAGGTGTCGAAGGTATATCCAACGTTGTACTAAGACATTTACCGATGGAGGCAATTGATATTTATACCACACTCTTCAATAATGCACTGAATAATGCATATTATCCAGTGCATTGGAAGACCGCTGTGGTTCATCCTCTCCCGAAAAAGGGAAAGGATAACTCCAACCCGTCAAATCTTTGGTCGATAAGTCTTCTTCCGAGCATCAGCGAAGTTTTCGAAAAGATCATCAATAGGGCTCTGACTAAGTGGGCTGCGGGCAACAAAATAATTCCGGATAAACAGTTCGGGTTCAAGGCGGGTCATGACACAATTCATGCTGCGTCTAAACTCGTTTCTGATATCCAATGGAATAAATCAAAACAACAATGCACAGGTGCTGTTCTGGTTGATTTGGAAAAGGCCTTTGACACCGTATGGTTAGAGGGTCTTTACCTAAAACTGAGCAGGCTTGGTATAAGCAAGCCATTGTTGTATATACTTTATGATATGCTTAACGGTAGAAAGTTTGCTGTCAAAAGTGGCAATGTAACTTCTACCACAACATTCTTAATTAAAAATGGTCTTCAACAGGGAGCGGGAATTCGCCGATTCTCTTTAGCATTCACACCAGCGATCTGATAAGTAGTCTTACAAAGGCAATTGCGTACGCCGACGATCTAATTGCGTACAGAACGACCCGAAAGGTTGAGATTATTAGAATTCTCTGGAAGCGTGATTTCAACAAGATTCAGCGATATTGCGACGACTGGAAACTGAAAATAAATGTCCAGAAGTCGGAGACAATTCTGTTCCGGACTCCGTTGGCTAGGGCCACAAGGGATACTTGCAAGAATTTGCGCAAGAATTGTCATCGTTGATCTTCACGGGTAGCGATTAGCGAGCAAAAGTGTAGTGAAGTACCTCGGTATCTTGTTAGATCAGTATTTATATATCGACAGACATATAAATGCTGCTCTCTCTTACAAGGGCCAGAGGAGCCTTCGCTCTGACGAAACGGCTGTTTAACAGTAGTCGGCTTGACCCCAGAGTGAAGGTATTTTGCTACATGGCCCTCATACGGCCGATGATCGTTTATGGTTGTCCTGTGTGGTTCAACGTTGCCCCTTCCCAGATGCAGAGGTTTCGGGTGTTCAAGGGGCAGTGTTTATGACGCTGTACCGGCTTATGTCGAACAGCCGAATCTTCTTTCGTGCATTACTTTTCCAACGAGGTCCTATACAACGGGGCTCGAATCAACAGAATTGACAATTTCGTGATAAAACTCGTTCGAGGTCACATTGCAAGAGCTATGTCTTCGACCAACAATTTATTTTTTGGGGCGTTTTATCCGAACGACGAGTATTTTGAGAGTACACGCTTGATCGGCTTCATACCACCAGAGGCATTCCCCTTTTTAAATAGATGCGGTCTGATACAGGATAGATTGGCAGTTCCGCTAATCTACCACGTCAGATGACGAACCGTGGATAGGCGACTCCTGTACAATCGGGACGTCTCATGGCACAAGGCGGAGCAGATCTCCTTCGGTTCAGTAGGGCTGTGTCCGAACGGGACAGAACTGATAGGGTGAAACAGGAGAACCAGTTTTAAGCCTTGGCCGGCTTACATACTTGTTTTATAGTTTTAGGGTTTAGTTTTAAGTAGAATAGGCATGGTAGCACAAAAAAAAAAAAATTAAAAAAAAGCAAAACACAAAAAAAATATAAAAAAATAAAAATAAAAAATAAAATAAAAAAAACATGGAATAAAAAAAAAACATAAAAACAAAAAATGTTAGATAATTAGATTTGCTGCTGTGGTTGTTCTAGTTTTAAGTAGTTTATAGGTAGAATAGGAAGTTTAAGTTTTATTTTAAGGACCTTATTTTAAGTAGTTTTTAAGTAAAAATGAAAAAAGGTATTGAAATTAGTTTTTTTTTTTTAATTTTCTAATAAATACAAAATAAATAAAATGAATTACAGTAACATACATAGATCTTAGGGCCGAAAGGCATTTGAATTTAGTATTATTGTTTAACTTAGAGTGTCCGTATGGGACCAGTAAGTTAGTTATATATAAGTTATGGTTAATTAGGCTAGTTTTATGAATTTTTGTCTAGCTTTAAGATAGTTTTAAGAATGAATTAATAAAAATGAATTTGAAAAAAAAAGTGCGTTGGACTGTCATGCCAGAGGTCTTGGGTTCAAACCCTGCCTGTGCCATCTAAAGTTTTTTCACAGGTACTCCCTCTTGCGAGGAATTGACAAATAATCCTCCAAGAGTAATTCTTGTCATGACAAGTGCTTTCTTAAATTAGCCGTTCGGATTCTGCTGAAAATGTATTTAAACTCCATACTTAAAAACCTTTCGCTACCCTAGTTCTCAAGAGACTATTGCGTCACCTTATTTATTTTACTTTTTTTTCAAAGCTTTTCTTATTTTTAAAGAAGGGTAAAGAATCCATTCCACACACAAATAGAGAAGAAGTTTTTACTGTATCCATGTTAAAAAGGCAAACTCTTGACTTTTTCATCATTAAACACTTTATAACTATTTTTAAAAACCCAAACAAAAATTACAAGTTGAAATTGAAATTCCAAGTGCTTCGTCAAAAGGTTTAAAATTGTAATAGCTATTTATGCAAATTATCATATAGGTACTTGATTCTAAAGAACTCTTTCAAAATATAATTGCTCCGATATTTCCAAAACACAAGTGTTCTCAACTCAACTTCAATTCATCTTCACGATGACAAAATAAATATTGGTATAGGTACATATACATACATAATTTGTGTTGTGTGTATTGTATAGGTATAGACGAACAAAACTTTAAATTCTCTTTCTATAATTCTATAAAATAATAAACCCTTATCTAAAATTCATTTCCCGCAAGGCATAAAATCTACAACGACGGAGACGTAATCTCATCTAAATATTCATATGCTCGTTCGCACAATATAAACTATTTCCGCACAGCAGTAATCCATCAACCCCGCGTAACGCGGCGCAATAAAACCTTTTCCCCTTGCTCTTCTTAAAAACGATAGACCGACAATCTACGCATACGATATGAATAGGTATAACTTCAATGGATTTACTAAATTGGCTTGCGCTATTTCAACTCATTGGCAGGAGCAGGAATGTCAACCAATGCAATTATCACGTTATCCCTTCACAGCACGCCACAACAGCATCAGCAAAAGCGGCAAAAGCAATGGCAAAGGGGGTGTGATACATATTGTATCAAAAATCACACTCATTTACAACCCGATACGGGGCGCCAGTCATCATCCCATAAAACAACCCTTGTCACTATGTCATCCGTAATTCAATAAGCGTCTGCTGTGAGGTTTTCAATGTGTTTTATATACGTAGCTATATTTTTCTTTTCTTTTTTATATTTCATTATTTTGAATAATCGCGTAAATTGGTTTTGACATAAGGTTAATTCCGCAGCCAATGTGTCATTAACGCCTCACAGCTTGAGAGGGTCGTTTTTTCGATGATATAAAATATAAAAAATGACTGCATACAGAAAATGCGGATCAGATCCTTTTTCGATAGGCAGCTATATGTGGCATCAACAAAACGAAACAACAAAAAATACTCTTGAACCAAACATCTGCCAATAAATACATCCTGATCCTTAATGCATCAGGACGTCGTTATTCGTCCGGAAAATTCGAAACATTTGAACTGCTACCGCTGCCTAATACGCCGCACCGTATATATAGTCGTCCATATAAATAAAAATAAAATCCTTAACCAGAATATTCGACACTTCCAATTTCCAAGCCGGTGCAGGATAATAGAAAAGACATAAAATAAAAACTGTAACATTTTTTTGTATCACTGTTGCATTTTTCATCCCCCATCCCTCTCCTTGTACCAACATACTATTATGCCACTGGGAAAACTGTCATGATGGTTCTGATCCTGCGATGGTGGTGTTGTGTGGCATGATGCAGGGTGACTTGTTGTTCTTTTATTTGCAAATGCATTTTTCTGCACGAAGGCTTGTGTAGGTATTTCCACTTCCCCGACGTTTCAGTATAGTACTTCTACAGTTACTTTACTACTACATCACGCGCATCCTATCATTATTGTAACGAATTTAAATGATTAATGAAGATGATATAAGAATTGAAATAGAATGATATCAGGTGTTGTCCTATTCTTACATCTGAGCCTCACGTCGGGCATCATCTGTAACGAATTTTTTTATGATGATTCCATACCAATATGAAACATGCTAATAATATGATCTGGACACAACCACCACCATCAAACCTTTCACTACATCTTCACATCATCATCGCACTCACGGCTTCCTTCCTTCTATCATCCTCGGCCTACCTGCCAATCGATATCCGCTAAAACGAATCACCATCGACAGCCAAACCAAGGACCACAGTCGTCTCTCCACCGTGAGTACATAGATTCCTTTACAGAAGTAGATGGCTGAGTAACCTTCTCAACCCTTCTGAGAAAGAAACCCCTCTATCTACCTTTAGTGAATATGTCTCGATGTTATGCATAAACTTTCTAAAACACCAAATGTCGACTCAACAGTCGAGTTACTTGTCGTTTCAAATCGTCGTATACCCCATTATTGTACACGAGTTACAATAACTCAAATGGTTTTGTTTGACTCTTACCGACCTTTCTCAACCAAACTGACTACTATAACTCGCCGAAGTCATCGAACCATATTCCTATGAGAGAGCTGAAGAAATTAAAGAGCGATGTTTAAATAATATAATAAGCTGCGATTAAACAACTTTAGCTTCAGAAAAGAAACCACGGAACTGCCTTCTACTTCCCTGCATCTCTTAAAGGAATCTATCCTCATCTTACTCTCGACGTTTATTTCCCACGAAACTACCGGGAAAATCCACGCCGCTTTCGGACAAGGGTGCCTGCGCTCTACAGCCACCTGGCCTGCTGGGTGCACGATTGCTTAGCTCGTCGGTGGGGAGGGATCTTGCAGCTGGAGCGGAGACGGTGTTACACTATTTTCAGACCGACTAATCTAGATGTTGTAGACTAGAAAAATATGTTAAGAAATCCTAGGACCCGAAGTAAGTAATCTATGTACAAGACAGTCGAAAGATTGTACCTATCCTTCATGATATTCGATTTTGTGAACTGACAGAATTTTCGTGAATTATTGTGGAGGAACATAGATGGTCATGTCCTCTGAACCGACTTTACCCTTCCCTATCATGTCAGATGTACGACCTGACATGAACCTATGGTTTCCATTTGGTTCTTTGAATTCAGAAACCCCTTAATGGAGAGACACTGCTGTTGTTGCGCTCTCGTACCTTTCTTTACCCTACCCTATGACTTAAAGAATAGCCATTCTTAAAGTTCCTATAATGATTCTTTCAGGCACTGATTTTACATTCTCAAGAATCCCCTTATTGGTATAAGAGAAGTCTGAATTAAACTTCCCTTAAATTTTTCGATCCAATCCTCTCTCGACCCTCTTCACTTATATTTTACATCACCATGACTATTTTACCATGTCTCAGAATATCCAAATAATTTGTCCTTTTTTTTTAAATCATCAATGATTCACTCAAACGATATTTTTGATTCTTAACTTTACACTTTTTATTCGGAACAATCAAATTTCTTAAATACTAGATATATTCAATTATAGCTTAACGTACGATCTTAATCACTACCTAACTCAACTAGAATTCTCAACTTCTTTTAATCTTAAATAAAATTCGTAAACTTGAAGTTCTCAAATAACTAAAAGCTGAACGTATGAATTTGTTTAACGACGTATTGAAAGATTCTCTCTCACAATCACGTCTCGCTCGTTTAATCTTAAATCTAACATAATCCTAAGTGTTCGTACCCTCTCTATGCTTCTGTGTTTTTATTGCGAATTTGTTTCGCATTAACTTTTCAACCATTTCCTTATTATTTTTCTTTATGGCATTTATAAAACTCTTCTATGTTATTTCTCACCATTTGTTTATGTATAAACAAAAAAATTCTCTCAACTCATACAAATCTCAATATAGTTTCTTATATGAATATCATTTGATAAAATATATAATATACCAACAAAATATGTTTCCAATCAAATATAGTAATATGAACAAAACGAATAGAAAAATTTTCACTCACCAGATTTCCTTGTTTTTATTTCTCCTTTATCCTCCTCGTCGAAGTGCACTTGAACTTGGATGATGTAGGTTGCTGCATTCAATAATTATCACAATTGTGGTTAAATAACTTTTATCAAATGATATAGTTTCACTCCTACTATCAACCTCCTTTTCAACTGAACTTACTAAGTTTTATTTCGACTATACTGAATCTTCTTAGTACTTACAGATCTTCTCGGATCTACAGTGCTACTACCCTGAGTGTTTAAATGAAATCTTTCCTATCTTTCTCTTTCCGTAACTTCCTATTTTTCAATTCTGTATCATATTTTCAGATACTTTCCATTCTATGATTTACGTTGGTATCATATTTTCAGATACTTTCAGAATTTAAACACAAAAATAAACTAATTGACTCTACTAACTTTTAGCTTCTTAACTTTATCTTATTTTCCTATCTTTTGTCTAACACATCTTTCCTTATCTCACTTATGAATCTTATTTCTAAAAGACAATGATCTTTATCTAAAAATCTGTGCTACCTTAACACTCTTCTTTAAACACAAACGAAAACAAATCTTGAATGTAGATGCTCTTTACATATCAACCTCATAGATGTAACTAACCTTTCTCACTATGACACTGACCTACTCAATAATTCTATATACACCTCTAAGAATACCATATAACACAAGATAATAACACTTTATATCACCACTTTTGCTTAATATAGATATATATATCTTGTATCCTCTGAATTTCTTTAATGTATCCTTAGGTAGACGATTTTTACAGGTTACAGGAGTATCACTAGTTATGACAATTCTTGACTTGTTTCGTGACTCTGGTGTCACTGATGTATCCTCTAGCTGACTGATCCTGCTGGTTTAGATTTGCTGTATGTGAGTTTATCTCGCCTGATTCTTGAACGTTGGCTTTTCTTTCAAATTTATTCGTTCTGACGAGCAACTGACGGACTAGACGTAGATACTTTCAATTGATAAGTGTTTCGAAGTGTGATCTGGAACTGCGTTACGCTTTTGCTAGATAAGATCTAGTGGTCTGTCCGCAAAACAGAACCAGGTGTGTTTTATGTTTTTAGTACCCATTTACTTTACGTCGCTTTGTAGAAGTCTCACTGTCGAGAGAGGAATCTCTAGACAGGATCACCACAAACAGGTATGTATATATGTAAGGATGTTTGTATTCTTCAAAAAAAAACTTTGTCATGAGAATCTCAATGTAAGTGCAATTAAGGTGACTCAAGAATTAGATATGCCACCCTACAAACTGAATCAATGGATATTATGTTGTGCAAAAGATTATGACCAAAGTTTATTGTGCACGTGGTCAAGATTTCTTAAATGGTTGTTAATATAACCACAAAGCAAATATGAAATGAAAAGAATTCACAAATGGTTATAACAAATGAAATATTAGAATTTCCATATGACCATTATCTTTAATATGTTAATATTCGATAGGTCGGTTATCAAAATGTTAATTATTCCATAGGTATGGAGTTTTACAATATGGTATCTTCCAATATGATTTTATTTAATATGAAGTTTTGCAATATGTTATCTTGCAATATTTCTTGCAATATATTTTGTTATATATTTTGCTATATATTTTGCTATGTATCGTCTGGCCGCCCGAAGATTTTCTTGAAAGCACTACGCCGCGTCGTCTTACGTCGTCGCGTCTGTGGAAGTCGAAGTGAATAAAAAAAAAGAAAACTTTAGAAACTTCGAAAACCATGGGGTAACAAAAAAAAAACTTTTATTATTTCTTTACTTTTACTTTTTTCAGGTTGTGACTTTGGTTTTACTTTTCAGATTTCTCTGTTTCTTATCATTTATAAAAATACTTTTTTTTTTCACATTACCTTTTTATTATAGGTCGATTTACCCGAACCATAACTGCGGCGTATAAAGAGTAGCTTGCTTCCAAAGTGAATTTTGGACTTCGTTGCTTTGGTGTCTTGAAATTATTTTCTTGTTTCGTTTAATCTTGCTTGTTTCGATACTATTCTTCGTTTATTCTTTCCTAATAACAAAATTTATTTCACCTATATTACTCTAGGTATTATCTTAAATTTTTATAACTAAATTTCTTACCATTCTTTCAGGAACTTTCGGGGTGGCTTTTGCTAACGATGTTGTTCGTTCGGCGGCCAGACAGAAAAAGGAAGATGTCTGCCATCGACGAACGCAAGAACTCTTACTTTGAATACCGCCGGCTACATGGAACTAAATGGAATTGGAATTCCAATTTGCTCGATGTGATAGGCTCATTCACAATAGGATTTGTTAAGCTTTGAATGTTTTTCCCTGCTTCCGATAATTCAGAATGGGTGCGTTTGGTTTCTTAACGCAATTGGATATTGCTACTACCTAGATTTATTCTACCTCATTTAATTACTTGTTTGGAATATAGGGATGACTGAAATTATTCTTTAGTGATATTGCCGGTTAAGTTTTCAGAATTTGCTTCTCACTAATATAATAACTGACTTAGAACTTACTACATTTGCATTATAAGTTTTTGTTACTCCTCGCAGATGTTGTAGCGAACATTGAGTGTGTTCAAAGCGTGTTTACACTTGCATATGCTTGATAGACTTGGGTGTTTACACAGAAGACCTAAGCATATGTTTGGTGCGTCGTACTTATTGAATAGTTCTGACTATCCAATTGAGCCACGTTTCCTACAAAGCTTGTCCTTCTGACTAGTTCCTAACTCGTCGGACGGACAAGAAAAGAAACGAAATTTGAGTCTACGTTCTAACAGGAGTCTCATGCACAGCTGACTACGCCGGGCTACTATACTGTCATTAAACTACTTCTTTAAGTCTTTAGTATGAACTACTGACTCGAATCCCTTCTCATCTTTAACTCTGTACAAATTGTTGCCTACACTTTTTACAACTGTCACTTTTAAGAATTTAGGACTAAGCTTGGCGCTACGGTGTTTCGTTGCGTCGCTAAGCACAAAATTGCGCTTGAATACTACATCTCCTACTTCGAATTTAACGAATTTGCTTCTAAGGTTATAGCTGTTCTTATAAGTTTCGTGAGCTTGTTCTAATGCTGTTTTAAGGTGGGCGTGCAAAATGTTCATTTTCGCTGTTTTTGGTAACCAATCTATCTCGCTTTGGTTCAAACCATTGAGTTTTCTTAAAAGACTATAATCGGCACCATGCTCGATCATTCTCTGTCCGAACAATGCCTCATACGGCGACATGCCCAGAACAGAATGAACAGATGTGCGTAAAGCACTGCCTATACACGATAAATACTCGTCCCAGTTGTATTGCCGCGGATCGATGTAAGCACGAATGGCGGATAAGATTGAACGATTGACTCGTTCGCTAGCGTTTGCTTGTGGAGCGTACGCTGCCGTCTTCACGTGTCTTATGCCAAACGTCTCAACCATTTTTGCGAATTCTTTACTCAAGAATTGAGAACCGTTGTCGGACAATAAACTTTCGGGTACACCATATATCAAGAATATTTCGTCCTTTAAAAATTTAATCACCTCACTTGAATTTGCCTTTTTCAAAGGTTTGATGAAGACAAATTTGGTCAATTGGTCTAAAGCAATTACGATATAGGAGTTTCCTTTTCGTGATCGCGGATATGGTCCAAGGAAATCCACATACACATGTTGGAACGGTCTTTCCACAGTATATGCGTCTCCCATATGTGTTCGCAAAATCACATTAGCTGATTTGGTTATTTTGCAAGTATCACAGCTACCTACAAATGCCTTGACTAGAGAAGCCATCGCTGGCCAGTAAAACTGTTGACGGAGTCGGTACAATGTCTTGGCCATGCCTCCATGAGAAGCTCTTGGCGGACAATGAGCCCGAGAGATCATTGGTTCGGTCAGCGACGATGGAATCCATAACTTCCAGACTTGTGAGTCCTGAAGCGGATTTCCTGTACAATGCCTGATCTTCTTATATACGAAACCGTTCGAAACTCGAAGATCAGGTAATCTTTCTTTATTATTACTGATGTGTTCTGCTATCTGGAGATATTCTTCCGACTTAAAAGCTGGATCTTCCAGATCGACATACAACACTTCAGACGGATTTGTTGACATAGACCCCGGTTGGCATACATCTGAATGCAGACCCTCTACCTCCTGAGTACGAGATAAAGCATCTGGTACTACATTCAAAGTACCCTTCCGGTGTTCTATCCCAAAGTCAAATCCTTGTAATTTGAGACTCCATCGCGCTAATCTCCCCGTTGGATCTCTCAAACTCATCAGCCACTTAAGGCTCGCGTGGTCGGTGATAACTAAAAACCTGTACCCCTCCACGTATGGTCTAAATTTTTGAATTCCCTTCACTGCCGCTAGACACTCACGCTCGGTGACTGAATAGTTCCGTTGCGCTGCGTTCAGCTTCTGGGAATAATAGTAAATTGGCCTTTCTACTCCTGACTCATCCTTCTGACACAGCACGCAACCTATACCTGTATTTGATGCGTCGCATAAAATAACGAACTGTTTGCTAAAGTCAGGGTTAATCAAGATTGGAGCTGATGTTAATGCTCTCTTTATTGCTTCAAAAGCTTTAAGCGCTTCCTGCCCAAACTCAAACTTTTGATGTTTCTTAAGCGTGTCCGTCATAGCACTAGCTACGCCAGAGAAATTTTCGATGAAACGCCTGTACCAGCCCGCCATGCCGAGAAATCGACGTACTTGCCGTGTTGACGTCGGTACAGGGAAGTCTACAATAGCAGATATCTTTGCCGGATCTGCCTTCAAACAACCCGGTCCTACTACGTATCCTAGGTACTGTAGTTCTTGGAAACAAAATTTGGATTTTTCGACGTTGATCGTCAGTCCGGCTTCAAACAACCTGTTCGCTATTATCCGCAGTATTCTCATATGTTCTTCAAATGTTTTGGAGATGACTAAGAGATCATCCAGATAAACAAATACTTGATCTCGCAATTCTTGTGGAACCACCAAGTTCATCAGGTATGTTAGACTCTGAGCGGCGTTCGAGAGACCGAACGGCATCACCTTGAACTGATAGAGCGGTCTTCCGGGTACGGTAAAGGCTGTCTTCTCCCGTGAACTTTGCTCCAGTGGTATCTGCCAGTACGCATCTTTCAGGTCCACACTCGAGATGAAATGAGTCTCTGAAAGGCGTGCCAACAATCCCTCTATCTGAGCAATTGGATTCGCATTCTTTTTCGTTACGGAGTTTACCTTCCGAAAGTCCAAGCACATGCGGTTCTTTCCTGGTTTTCGTACCAATACGACCGGTGAACTCCATGGGCTGGAACTCTCTTCGATAACACCTAACTCAATCATGCGGTCCAATTCCTCGTACACTAGGGCTTGTACCGCAGGAGATATGGGATAATGACGCTGTTTGATTGGCATCGCATCGCCCGTATCTATCGTATGTTCTATAAGATGAGTCCGTCCTAAACCTCTCTCAGCGAAAGATGGAAAGAGCTCAATAACCTCTTCTAACACCTTCGACTCTTGGTTGGACAACTTGCATTTGGTCGGTTCTTTATTTTTATCTTCGGATTCGGGCGTGTTGTCTAATGATGAAATTAAATGTGGAGCTATTTGAAATGAAGCCCAGAAATCAACTCCTAAATAAAGTGGTTGTGCTAGAGATGGAACGACGAACAAATCCAATTCGCGGACTATGCCCTTGTATTGGATTGTTGTCCTAACCATGCCCACAATTGCTTGCTTTTTCCCGTCGGCTGTGGAAACAGCCGAAGAAAACTCTTTGAAAGGGATTTTGTTCGATTTCAAATATTCTGATGCTTCTGATCCTAGACAACTGATGCTGGCTCCGGAATCCAAAAGACCGAGCCACGATTTTCCAAATATTTCGACTGAAACATATGGACGCGGATCGTTACTATTGTTCTTTATGTTTGTCGCAGATATTGCTTTATGTTGTTTTCTTCTTATTTTCATTCTACATCTTAATTTCGAAACTTTCTTCGATCGACATGGAAATGTCAAAATTCGTTTCCGAGCTTTAAAGTATTCTATTTGTCGTTCTTGTAAAGGTTTTTTCAAAGGGAATAGTTTAGTATTTTCAGACTTGTTTACAACCGGTTTTTCTAAAGAATTCTTCTGTTCAGGTTTCAAGATTGTGATTTTATTTATAGGTGCTTGAGGGTTAATTACTTTGTCGAGTATTTGGTCTTCACAACTTCCCCCTCGATTGGAAAATTGCTCTTTGGACCGTTTTCCGAACAGATCGGACAACTGGGTGTTACCGTTTCTTCACGACCACACTTAAAGCAGAAGAGCCGTCTTCTGGTGTCGGGACATTCCCTAAAGAGATGACCCACGCCCTTACAGTTCCAGCACTTAAATTCTTCCTTCCTATGGAAAGCTTCCAATGAAGTGTCTGGTTTTGCCTCTTCTATTGCTAGCTGATGTTGGTCTAGCTCATGAACTTGTTTACGAACTGGTTGGTTCGAGTAAGTTGTCGGTGTCTTGAAACGTTGATTGTCGCTGATATTACTTCCGTTCAGGAATTTTTCAACCGTTCTGCAAACGTAAACTAACTCTGCAAGGCTGTTAGTGTTAAAAGTTATTAATAATTCTCCTATCCTTCTTTTCACATTCTGCTTGACTAGTTCAACTATCTCTCTAGCGGGTTTGGGAACTTTCATTCTAGAATTCAACTTTATGATGTCATCATAGAAATCGTTGAAGCTCTCGTTGAACGCTTGCTTCCTATCCATCATCTTCCTGTACAACTCGGGGTCTGTCTCCAAACTCCTATATTGTTCCAGTAAAGCTGACTTCAAAGATTGCCAAGACGTTCTCGGATTGTTTTTCAAATACATCCAATACCACGCTTCAGCGGAACCACTCACAAAATGGTGAAAATTTGTTACCACTTCTTCCCAAGAACAATGATAACTGTCCTTCACTATCTCTATTCTAAACAAAAATTCATCTATTGACATGTCCTTGTTGTTAAATTTGATTCCCCACTTGTGATAGTGCGGAAATCTCATAAACGAACTAGCTGGTGTTGGTGCTAAGGGTTGGTTCGATGCGGCGGGTGAATCGTTAAGATTCATCATACTCAACTGCGTCAGGAAATTGTCCACATTAGAACCTCTAGCCATGTTAACGGGGTGAACGCATGGTTCATTCGTTTGGGTCTCAATCGGGTTGTTTTGTGGGTTAGTTGGATTGGGTGGATTATTATGGTTTGATCTGGTAGCTGGTGTTGGTACCTCGTGTAAGTTCCTAACATTCGTATCATTCGGTGGTGCAGCAGGTAGAACTCTCGCGAGAGTCTCTCTCACGACGTTCCCTACTTGGTCTAGAATTGTCGCTTGGTTGCGAGCTAATTCCTCCCTAATAAATCTTTGGTCTGCTGTTCTATTTAGACCTACTGTCGCCGACACTACCTCTTGTACGTAATTGTCGAAATGACTAACGCTATCAAATGAATCATCCCTCGCGTTGTGACTAGAACTGGCTGCCGGATCATTTGGTCTTATGTTATTGGGAATACTAACATTATTGTCGTTGACATTCTCTTCAACTTCTAAATTTTCATTTAGGTTGACACCTCTATTACCGTCGTTTACGGGACTGTTCCTTCTACCCTGGTTTTCACCACGATTGGCGGGACTATTCCTACGACTACGACTTTGTTGGTTTACTAACATGTTGGCTCTTCTACCGTATCTTATCTCACGCGGTGTTGGATGGGATAATCGCACTCTACCTCTTCCACTCATTAATGAAAGTCCAAAACTATACTTAACTAACCTAAACTTATTATACTACTAACTGTTAAATTCAAAACTCAGTTTTCAAGTAATTGAATTTTCATTCACTTTGAATCAAATAGACTATCCAAAGAATGATCTATAAATTCAACCAATTTTAAACTTAATTCTAAATTTTCTTTTTTTTTAATTTTTTTAAATTTTCTCTAACAATAAATTTTTCAATGATTTTCACAAAAAAAAAAACTTACTTCAACTAATAACTAAATTCTAAAGGTGCCACCAGGCAAAATTTCTCAATAACTATAACGCCACCAGGCAAATTACTAAAAATCTCAATAACTGAATACGCCACCAGGCAAATTACTAAAAATCTCAATAACTGAATACGCCACCAGGCAAATTTCTAAAATTTCTCAATAACTATAACTATAACTTAATCATAACTGGTTGGGTCTTGAGAGTTGGATCTCAAAATTTAAATAGTAATATTGAATGAAAAAAAAATTTCAAGTATCTAACTACGTCGAAAGATACTCAAATTAAAATTGTTGATTGTGTTTGATCTTCGTCACGAAAACTAAAGGAGAAGTTTTTCGTTCTCCGAAAAGTTCGGATATTTGCCACACTGCAACAGACGTGAGTCAGGAAATTGTTCAACCAACCACCGGTCAATGTGCCCAAAATCTCCTAGCTAAACTTAAAACTAAAACTTCTTCTCACAGAACTGGTGTTTACGTATGTGAGAACACCTTTCTCTGAAAAAGTGAATTTATCCGAGCTATCTCTATACTTCTGCAACAGACGTGCGTCGGGAACTTGTTCAACCAACCACCGGTCAAAAGGCTAAGAGAATCACTCCTCCAAACTCTTTCACAAAATAAAATGTATAGCCTTAATGCAACAGACCACCGGGTTAAATACACCCAAATGCGGACATAAGTGCTAACACTAAATATCGAAGTCGAAAAGAATCGATCGACCTCACTACAACAGACGAAGTCTTACTTAACTACAAAAACTTCCGGATAATAAGAATCGACTGACTCTCTCCGAATTTTACCTCCGAGTGAACTTCTTCAAAAAAAAAAGTTTACCCCTTTAAATTTTTCGAACAAAAAAAAATTTTGCTCTAATAGCTGTACTGTCTTTCACAAAAACAAAATCACTACTGTCATTACGTTACAAACTTTCGGGCCCCACGTTGGGCGCCATCTGTAACGAATTTAAATGATTATTGAAGATGATATAAGAATTGAAATAGAATGATATCAGGTGTTGTCCTATTCTTACATCTGAGCCTCACGTCGGGCATCATCTGTAACGAATTTTTTTATGATGATTCCATACCAATATGAAACATGCTAATAATATGATCTGGACACAACCACCACCATCAAACCTTTCACTACATCTTCACATCATCATCGCACTCACGGCTTCCTTCCTTCTATCATCCTCGGCCTACCTGCCAATCGATATCCGCTAAAACGAATCACCATCGACAGCCAAACCAAGGACCACAGTCGTCTCTCCACCGTGAGTACATAGACTCCTTTACAGAAGTAGATGGCTGAGTAACCTTCTCAACCCTTCTGAGAAAGAAACCCCTCTATCTACCTTTAGTGAATATGTCTCGATGTTATGCATAAACTTTCTAAAACACCAAATGTCGACTCAACAGTCGAGTTACTTGTCGTTTCAAATCGTCGTATACCCCATTATTGTAACTCGTGTACAATAATGGGGTATACGACGATTTGAAACGACAAGTAACTCGACTGTTGAGTCGACATTTGGTGTTTTAGAAAGTTTATGCATAACATCGAGACATATTCACTAAAGGTAGATAGAGGGGTTTCTTTCTCAGAAGGGTTGAGAAGGTTACTCAGCCATCTACTTCTGTAAAGGAGTCTATGTACTCACGGTGGAGAGACGACTGTGGTCCTTGGTTTGGCTGTCGATGGTGATTCGTTTTAGCGGATATCGATTGGCAGGTAGGCCGAGGATGATAGAAGGAAGGAAGCCGTGAGTGCGATGATGATGTGAAGATGTAGTGAAAGGTTTGATGGTGGTGGTTGTGTCCAGATCATATTATTAGCATGTTTCATATTGGTATGGAATCATCATAAAAAAATTCGTTACAGATGATGCCCCACGTTGGGCGCCATCTGTAACGAATTTAAATGATTAATGAAGATGATATAAGAATTGAAATAGAATGATATCAGGTGTTGTCCTATTCTTACATCTGAGCCTCACGTCGGGCATCATCTGTAACGAATTTTTTTATGATGATTCCATACCAATATGAAACATGCTAATAATATGATCTGGACACAACCACCACCATCAAACCTTTCACTACATCTTCACATCATCATCGCACTCACGGCTTCCTTCCTTCTATCATCCTCGGCCTACCTGCCAATCGATATCCGCTAAAACGAATCACCATCGACAGCCAAACCAAGGACCACAGTCGTCTCTCCACCGTGAGTACATAGATTCCTTTACAGAAGTAGATGGCTGAGTAACCTTCTCAACCCTTCTGAGAAAGAAACCCCTCTATCTACCTTTAGTGAATATGTCTCGATGTTATGCATAAACTTTCTAAAACACCAAATGTCGACTCAACAGTCGAGTTACTTGTCGTTTCAAATCGTCGTATACCCCATTATTGTACACGAGTTACAATAACTCAAATGGTTTTGTTTGACTCTTACCGACCTTTCTCAACCAAACTGACTACTATAACTCGCCGAAGTCATCGAACCATATTCCTATGAGAGAGCTGAAGAAATTAAAGAGCGATGTTTAAATAATATAATAAGCTGCGATTAAACAACTTTAGCTTCAGAAAAGAAACCACGGAACTGCCTTCTACTTCCCTGCATCTCTTAAAGGAATCTATCCTCATCTTACTCTCGACGTTTATTTCCCACGAAACTACCGGGAAAATCCACGCCGCTTTCGGACAAGGGTGCCTGCGCTCTACAGCCACCTGGCCTGCTGGGTGCACGATTGCTTAGCTCGTCGGTGGGGAGGGATCTTGCAGCTGGAGCGGAGACGGTGTTACACTATTTTCAGACCGACTAATCTAGATGTTGTAGACTAGAAAAATATGTTAAGAAATCCTAGGACCCGAAGTAAGTAATCTATGTACAAGACAGTCGAAAGATTGTACCTATCCTTCATGATATTCGATTTTGTGAACTGACAGAATTTTCGTGAATTATTGTGGAGGAACATAGATGGTCATGTCCTCTGAACCGACTTTACCCTTCCCTATCATGTCAGATGTACGACCTGACATGAACCTATGGTTTCCATTTGGTTCTTTGAATTCAGAAACCCCTTAATGGAGAGACACTGCTGTTGTTGCGCTCTCGTACCTTTCTTTACCCTACCCTATGACTTAAAGAATAGCCATTCTTAAAGTTCCTATAATGATTCTTTCAGGCACTGATTTTACATTCTCAAGAATCCCCTTATTGGTATAAGAGAAGTCTGAATTAAACTTCCCTTAAATTTTTCGATCCAATCCTCTCTCGACCCTCTTCACTTATATTTTACATCACCATGACTATTTTACCATGTCTCAGAATATCCAAATAATTTGTCCTTTTTTTTTAAATCATCAATGATTCACTCAAACGATATTTTTGATTCTTAACTTTACACTTTTTATTCGGAACAATCAAATTTCTTAAATACTAGATATATTCAATTATAGCTTAACGTACGATCTTAATCACTACCTAACTCAACTAGAATTCTCAACTTCTTTTAATCTTAAATAAAATTCGTAAACTTGAAGTTCTCAAATAACTAAAAGCTGAACGTATGAATTTGTTTAACGACGTATTGAAAGATTCTCTCTCACAATCACGTCTCGCTCGTTTAATCTTAAATCTAACATAATCCTAAGTGTTCGTACCCTCTCTATGCTTCTGTGTTTTTATTGCGAATTTGTTTCGCATTAACTTTTCAACCATTTCCTTATTATTTTTCTTTATGGCATTTATAAAACTCTTCTATGTTATTTCTCACCATTTGTTTATGTATAAACAAAAAAATTCTCTCAACTCATACAAATCTCAATATAGTTTCTTATATGAATATCATTTGATAAAATATATAATATACCAACAAAATATGTTTCCAATCAAATATAGTAATATGAACAAAACGAATAGAAAAATTTTCACTCACCAGATTTCCTTGTTTTTATTTCTCCTTTATCCTCCTCGTCGAAGTGCACTTGAACTTGGATGATGTAGGTTGCTGCATTCAATAATTATCACAATTGTGGTTAAATAACTTTTATCAAATGATATAGTTTCACTCCTACTATCAACCTCCTTTTCAACTGAACTTACTAAGTTTTATTTCGACTATACTGAATCTTCTTAGTACTTACAGATCTTCTCGGATCTACAGTGCTACTACCCTGAGTGTTTAAATGAAATCTTTCCTATCTTTCTCTTTCCGTAACTTCCTATTTTTCAATTCTGTATCATATTTTCAGATACTTTCCATTCTATGATTTACGTTGGTATCATATTTTCAGATACTTTCAGAATTTAAACACAAAAATAAACTAATTGACTCTACTAACTTTTAGCTTCTTAACTTTATCTTATTTTCCTATCTTTTGTCTAACACATCTTTCCTTATCTCACTTATGAATCTTATTTCTAAAAGACAATGATCTTTATCTAAAAATCTGTGCTACCTTAACACTCTTCTTTAAACACAAACGAAAACAAATCTTGAATGTAGATGCTCTTTACATATCAACCTCATAGATGTAACTAACCTTTCTCACTATGACACTGACCTACTCAATAATTCTATATACACCTCTAAGAATACCATATAACACAAGATAATAACACTTTATATCACCACTTTTGCTTAATATAGATATATATATCTTGTATCCTCTGAATTTCTTTAATGTATCCTTAGGTAGACGATTTTTACAGGTTACAGGAGTATCACTAGTTATGACAATTCTTGACTTGTTTCGTGACTCTGGTGTCACTGATGTATCCTCTAGCTGACTGATCCTGCTGGTTTAGATTTGCTGTATGTGAGTTTATCTCGCCTGATTCTTGAACGTTGGCTTTTCTTTCAAATTTATTCGTTCTGACGAGCAACTGACGGACTAGACGTAGATACTTTCAATTGATAAGTGTTTCGAAGTGTGATCTGGAACTGCGTTACGCTTTTGCTAGATAAGATCTAGTGGTCTGTCCGCAAAACAGAACCAGGTGTGTTTTATGTTTTTAGTACCCATTTACTTTACGTCGCTTTGTAGAAGTCTCACTGTCGAGAGAGGAATCTCTAGACAGGATCACCACAAACAGGTATGTATATATGTAAGGATGTTTGTATTCTTCAAAAAAAAACTTTGTCATGAGAATCTCAATGTAAGTGCAATTAAGGTGACTCAAGAATTAGATATGCCACCCTACAAACTGAATCAATGGATATTATGTTGTGCAAAAGATTATGACCAAAGTTTATTGTGCACGTGGTCAAGATTTCTTAAATGGTTGTTAATATAACCACAAAGCAAATATGAAATGAAAAGAATTCACAAATGGTTATAACAAATGAAATATTAGAATTTCCATATGACCATTATCTTTAATATGTTAATATTCGATAGGTCGGTTATCAAAATGTTAATTATTCCATAGGTATGGAGTTTTACAATATGGTATCTTCCAATATGATTTTATTTAATATGAAGTTTTGCAATATGTTATCTTGCAATATTTCTTGCAATATATTTTGTTATATATTTTGCTATATATTTTGCTATGTATCGTCTGGCCGCCCGAAGATTTTCTTGAAAGCACTACGCCGCGTCGTCTTACGTCGTCGCGTCTGTGGAAGTCGAAGTGAATAAAAAAAAAGAAAACTTTAGAAACTTCGAAAACCATGGGGTAACAAAAAAAAAACTTTTATTATTTCTTTACTTTTACTTTTTTCAGGTTGTGACTTTGGTTTTACTTTTCAGATTTCTCTGTTTCTTATCATTTATAAAAATACTTTTTTTTTTCACATTACCTTTTTATTATAGGTCGATTTACCCGAACCATAACTGCGGCGTATAAAGAGTAGCTTGCTTCCAAAGTGAATTTTGGACTTCGTTGCTTTGGTGTCTTGAAATTATTTTCTTGTTTCGTTTAATCTTGCTTGTTTCGATACTATTCTTCGTTTATTCTTTCCTAATAACAAAATTTATTTCACCTATATTACTCTAGGTATTATCTTAAATTTTTATAACTAAATTTCTTACCATTCTTTCAGGAACTTTCGGGGTGGCTTTTGCTAACGATGTTGTTCGTTCGGCGGCCAGACAGAAAAAGGAAGATGTCTGCCATCGACGAACGCAAGAACTCTTACTTTGAATACCGCCGGCTACATGGAACTAAATGGAATTGGAATTCCAATTTGCTCGATGTGATAGGCTCATTCACAATAGGATTTGTTAAGCTTTGAATGTTTTTCCCTGCTTCCGATAATTCAGAATGGGTGCGTTTGGTTTCTTAACGCAATTGGATATTGCTACTACCTAGATTTATTCTACCTCATTTAATTACTTGTTTGGAATATAGGGATGACTGAAATTATTCTTTAGTGATATTGCCGGTTAAGTTTTCAGAATTTGCTTCTCACTAATATAATAACTGACTTAGAACTTACTACATTTGCATTATAAGTTTTTGTTACTCCTCGCAGATGTTGTAGCGAACATTGAGTGTGTTCAAAGCGTGTTTACACTTGCATATGCTTGATAGACTTGGGTGTTTACACAGAAGACCTAAGCATATGTTTGGTGCGTCGTACTTATTGAATAGTTCTGACTATCCAATTGAGCCACGTTTCCTACATTATCACCATGGGGCATAAATCACTGTCAAGTGTCATTGGCATTCGCTCGCATGAATCCTTTTTACTTAATTTTTTGTTTTCTGTTCTACTTCCGTTGGTTTGTTCGGTCGGTTTGTGCCCCAAAGGAACCAAATTGCATCTCATCCTCGTCCTCTTTGTCGTCGTAGTCCACACATTGGCTTAATTGGCTCTATACTCGTAGTGTAGCAGCGTGGGCCGACTTTTCCCGTTTTGCTTGGATAAAATGGAACGAAAACAACATGTGGTTGCGATTATTGCCTTTTATTAGAGAGATATCCGGGTCAACCGCGCACCCTAGGTGGTGGTGTATACAACAAGGATCATCATGTTCCCAATGCACACAGTAACACCCTGTGCGAGCCGTGCGGAGCATTATGCGGTCATCGGTTGCTTCACGAGCCGAGCCACGACAACAAGTTACATAACACAACAAACGCCATCCAATCGAAGAAAGTGCATTGCACCCTCGAAAGTGTGCTTACAAGTGACACACTTATATTCCCTCCTCGCAAAACAACCCTTAACGTCAACACCACCTAAAAGCAACAACTCGTGAATCGTGCGCCATACCCTATGCCCGTGCTTGGTTCCTGCACCTAACCTGCCAATGTGAAGAACAAGTGAAAGTAATTCCTCTGCGAGTGTTGCCGTGATGGCTTCAATTTCTACCCCTGCGTACTGATAACCGTATTGAATGGTGAATATCCGTGTTCTACACGAGTTTCAACTCAGTTATGGTGCGGTGGTGAGTATAATCAACCCCTAATAGAGGGGTGATTCCACACAGCACAGTGACTCGACACATCAATTTGTTCTGGTCTTTGTTGTTTTGTACAAAATCCTTGCCCGGCTTATGTGCAATATTTTTATGGTTGTGTCCTGCTTGTCATCCCCTTTAACTTTCTGTATCTAATAAGTGGTGAAATAAATCAAAACATGGAAGGCAATCGAATTGAGTTCTATTGTTCTATTGTTAGCCTTGCTCGCTGTTCGCCTTTTTGGAGGGTTAAATATATTTTAGATTTTTATTGAAGGAAGGCATTGACTACGTAGATAGGTTAGGTATAGGTATACCCTTTTAATTATTCATGGGTGCTCGTGCGTAACCATTAAAATCTGGTATAATTTGTTTTTATTGTAAATGTATCCCTTTGAACGCATTTAAAAAAAAGATGACTGTGTAGGTACGTACGTAAATGGAAATTAATTTATTCTGTATTTAAGTAGAGAGATGTGTGTTTCAGCTATCATCGGGGTCTTATGGATGGTCTGGCTCTAGGTACACTGAGTTATTTTTCTTTTTTGGGTTGTTTTATTCAGAACGTACTGCTGCATTCTTTTTGGATTTAATTATGCAAATCAAACGGTAGAATTTACAATAGTCCTCAATAGCTGAGCGCTGGTCGTAAAGGGGTAAAATTTTACATTTGATTTAAATGGTATGATGTTTCAGGACTCTCACCAATATTTTTGCATGTTTTTCGGACGGCACTGGTCGTCTTTATCATCACCAGTTGATTAAATGTCTGTGATCTTGAATTACGTATTATGTTAAAGTTGACTATTTGTAAGTTAAATCAATATACTGACGATACTTTGAATTTTTAAACTTTTTCCAATATATTTATGTAAATAATGTTTAAATCAAAAAACTCTTGGTTTTGGTTTTTGAAGGTTAACTAAGAATGCTATTTCCCGGATTTAGCTTTTTTTTTGTTATGTAGTAACATTTAAGTTTTGGAATAGCTAGTAATAATTATTTTAATAATTTTAAGCCAATACAAATATGTTATTTGAAATTTTGAGCAACAATAAAAATAGCATACAATTTTACGAAATTAATAATAAATAAATAAAAATTTAATGATATGTAATAAAATAAAACACAATTAAAATACACAAAATGAAATTAAATAAATTGTAATCAAATAAATAAGTACAGCTTGTGTTTTAATAATATTTGCCTATCAAACTACTAACTAACATAAAATGCCTATAATAATTAATCTAATCAAGTTTAATCTTAAAGGTCAACCGATACTAAAAATAAATGTAAACTATTATAAATGTCAATTGAAATGTCATATATTTCATGTTTAGAAATTATTTTACTGCATATTCAAAGTCCAATTAAAGCTTAGATGTGACAGCGAACAGCTGCAGCAGTTAATGAAATGGTTTCAATATTTATAATTTCTTTCCCTCAATATTTTGAATAAATACGGTAATCGGTCTGATCTGCCGAATTGAAATTTTGAGACTTCTCAACGATTTTGAGACTTCTCAACGATTTTGAGACTTCTCAACCCTAGAATCTAAATCAAAAATGTTTAGAGAGATATTGTGTGTGCTTGTGTTCGTACGTCCGTACTTCCGTACATTTGGGATACCATTGTCGTCCATATCTAAAGAATCAGTAGATATGTATATCGAATTCTAATTAATTCTATTTCTGAAATAATATGATGGAAAAAGGACTGTTTATAGCAATTTAAAAAAGATAACTGATAACTTCCCATCCCGTCTGTCGATTCGTCTTGCTTAAGAGTTTGTAAAGTTGTTAGTTGAACTATTCTTAAAAATTTAAACATTACCAACAATATTTTGTATATAATGAAACAGTTTGATTTCAAAATCTATTTTTGTTAACGAGATTTTTAGTCAAAAACCAATTTTTACCAATTTTAGTAGGATTTCTTAAAAGTTTTTATTTCTTAATAAACAAATACAAATTGGATGTGGGAAACTAATTTGAAGTCAATATCTTCTATTGTTCACGAGATATCGAGGACCAAACATCAATTTTTACCAAATTTGCGGAGATTTTATATTTTTATGAAAAAAAAACGGACTGTTCGATTGTTATAAGAAATTTACTGAATGTCGAAAATAATATTTTCTGTGAGATAAAATAAGTCTGCAGCCAAAATTTATAATTTTTGAAAAGCTTTTTGAGTCGAAAATCAATTTTTACCAATTTTTAGTAATGTTTTTTTAAGGTTTTTATTTTTATAAAAAAAAAACTGCCAATTAGACTTTTCTCAAAATTTAAAAAGATGTTAAAAACGTTATTCACCGTTGCAAAAAATTATTTTAGATATTTTATTTTAGGATATTTTGGGTTAATCAAAATATTCACCTTTTTACTTGCGACATATACGAACTATATGGCAAGTTTTGCATTCGTGCAAAATTTCGAACTCGAGATTTTAATCAAACATGATATTACGATGGTAGAGAAGTCGAAAAAAGTGGGTCCCGCGATTCCGTCCGGTCTGTTTTGTCTGTCTGTCCACGCTCCTACAGCCTAAACCATTGGGTCGATTGAGTTCAAACTTGGAAGTTTAGGTTTTGAGCAGATTCGCGTTAGGCGCTTTTTTTCATTTTTTTTAAAGATCAAAACTAACAGTAGCCCCCATACAATTTGCTTGGTCAAAAAACGAAAATTTGAATTTTCTCAGAAACAAACCGATAGATTTTTTTTAAATTTCCTCTAAAATTTTATTTTTAACTTCCCATAGGAAGTTATTGTAATGGGTTGGATTTGTCAAATTGAAAATTTTGACATTTCTCGACCTTTCAAGGTCCCTAGAGTCGAAATAAAAGATTTTTAGAAAGATGTCTGTGCGTGCGTGTGTACGTACGTTCGTACGTCCGTACGTCCTTATGTCCGTACGTCCGTACGTTCGCGACGTTTTTTTCGTCTTCCATAGCTCAAGAACCAGAAGAGATATCGACTTCAAATAAATTTTGTTATATAGATAATACATAAAGCAGAAAGATGCAGAAAAGGCTCTCAAGAAAATTGCGTGGGTGGTTTTTTACCATAGCAGTTTAAAAAAAAGGTGAATATTTTGGTTAACCCTAAATATTTCATGAACCCATGACACTAGAGACTTGAATTAAATTTTATAAAATATATTGTAAGGTAGTACAAAACAAGTAAATTTTTGGAACAAAATGCAATCAACCGTTTTTTTTATAAATCAAAAAAACTGAAACAAAAATTTTTCACCTCAAAAATTTTACGACTTAAATATGATTTCATCTCCAAAACAATTTTGTGCAACGAAGAACAATGTTTTTGACATATGATAACATTTTGCAAAAAATTCAATTGACAGTTCTTTTTATAAAAAATAAGAACCTAAAAAAACATTACTCAAAATTGGTAAAAACTGAATTTGGACTCAAATATCTTTTTAAACATTCGAGATTAAGGCCTCAAACTTATTTTATCTCATAAGAAATATTGTTTTCAACATTGGGAAAAATTTTGAAAAAAATCGAATTTACAGTTTTTTTACAACAAATAAAAAAAAATGTATAAAAGTTGGTAAAAATTGATTTTCGACTCAAATATCTTTTCAAAACTTTGAGATATTGGCCTCAAACTACTTTATCCCTTAAAAAATATTTGTGTCAACATTCAAAAAAATTTGAAAAAAATCGAATCGACAGTTTTTGTACAAAAAATTAAAAACCTAAAAAAAAATAAAAAAAAGTTGCTAAAAATTGTTTTTCGACGTAAATATCTTTTCAAAAATTTGAGATTATGGCTTAAAACTAATTTTATCTTATAAAATATATTGTTTCCAATATTCAAACAAATTTTGAGAAAAATCGAATTGATAGTTTTTTTACAAAAATTAAAACCTAAAAAAAAATAATAGAAGTTGGTAAAAATTGATTTTCGACACAAATATATTTTCAAATTTTTGAGATATTGGTTTTGAACTAATTTTATCTTTTAAAAAATATTGTTGTCAACATTCAGTAAAATTAAAAAAAAAATCGAATTGACAGTTTTTTTATAAAAAATAAAAACCTTAAAACACATCACTAACATTTGGTAAAAATAGATTTTCGACTCAAATATCTTTTCAAAAACTTGAGATTATGGCTTTGAATTAATTTTAGCTTATAAAAAATTTGAGAAAAATCGAATTAACAGTTTTTTTTACAAAAAATTAAAAACCTAAAAAAATGAACAAAAGTTGTTAAAAAAACTAGATTTTGAAATAAAACTGTTTCATTATATGCAAAATGTTGTTCGTAATTTTGAAATTTTTAAGAATAATTCAACTGATAACTTTTTTTAACACAACACGAAAACCTACAAACTTTTAAGCAAGACAAATCGACAGACGGGATGGGAAGTTATCAGTGTGGGTCGCATCCCAGCCTCTTTTTTAACTTATTTTTGTATCATATGTGTAGGTACCACAGCTGACCATAAGATGGAAAAAGTGTTTCACGACACAAGACATGTGGTAGTATCTTAAATTATTTGAGACGAGACAGAGGCGAGACTGGATATCTTGAACGGAAATGCGTTCAGTTTTTTCTGGTTGTATAGTCTTAATGTCCACAATAACTTTTGTTATTCCTAGAGGAAGTCATTGTAATCGATCCAATTTGTCAAACTGAAAATTTTGACGTTTCTCAGCGTTTCAAAGTCGACTCTCAAACAAATTGAGCGGGTGGTTTTCTTACCATATCAGTTTAAGAAAAAAGTGAAAATATCTCAAGAACAATAATAATAACTTGAATTAAATTTCATATTTCATATTATAACGTGATTCTAAGCTAATACAAATTTAAAAAAAAAACAATAATTAACGCTTTCTTATAAATCAAAAAAAAATTGTCACCTCGAATATTTAACGAACTAAAAATCATTTCATCTCCAAAATACTCGTAATTTGATCCAACGAATAATACAATTTTTGAAGTTCGGTAAAATGATGTGATAAATCGGTTCGACAGTTTTTTTTTACAAAAAAATAAAAACTTAAGAAAAAATATTACAAAAAGTTGGTAAAAATTGATTTTCCACTTTAATATCTTTTCAAAATTAAAGATATTGGCTTTAAACTATAATTTCATCTTACAAAAAATATTGTTTTCAACATTCAATAAACTTTTGAGTAAAATCGAATTGTCAGTTTTTTTTACAAATTATAAAATCGCAAACATGGTAAAAATTCTCATTCGATTTTCAATACCTGGTGAAAAATGACTTCAAAATGATTTCATTCTGTGCTTAATTGTCTTAAATAAAACCAATATGTAATTGTTTATATAAGAAACTTTCAAGAAGTGCTACTAAAATTGGTAGACATTTTTTTTCGACTAAAAATCTCGTTTTCAAAAATAGATTTTTAAATCAAACTTTTCCATTTTATGTAAAATATTTTTGATTATTTTTCGTTTATTTCTTAGAAAAATTCAACTGACAACTTTTGTAACAAAGCACGAAAAACCGACACGAAAAACCGACCGAGAGCCCAAATTAAAAAAAGTACGCATAGGTCTCAGTAACCAATTTTTAAGTTCAAAAAATGAATTAAAAAATAAAGATTATGGTAGGAATTGTGAACTATAGTGAACATTTTATTTTGATGTCACTTAGTAGCTATGACTAAAGAACAAGAACATTTTTGGAAAAAACGTCAAAATTAGGCGTATGTTTTATGATTTATAGACAATATTTTACATTTATTATTTTTGAATTGAATGTACTTTTTGTTTTCAGTTATCCTAACCAGGAAGACATTGGGAAAGCTTTGACTTTGCTTATGATATTTTCATGTAATAACCTGGAATTCTTACGCAAAACTAATACACAAACAATTCGGTTCATAAAACAGAACTAAATATCTATTTATTATTTTTCACTAACAAGTTTTCACTATGACACAAATTATCAATTTAATAACTCCTCTAATAAATACCATACAATTAGTTATATATAAGGTTACCCAATATGTTTTATAATTCTATACATTTATTTTTGTTTAACCTTAGGAAAGTTAAAAATAAAATTATTTAAGTGTTATTTTTAACACCAAACCACAAAATACCTACTTTGAATGTGTCTATTAAAAATTAACATGGGTATGTAAGTCCTTTATAGTGTTTTAAAATGTAAAGGCTTAATCTTTCTTGACATAGGTAACAACATACATACGAAGCAATTAAGTTCATAATCATTGGAGAAATTCAAGAATGACAACTTGAAGCTAGTCCGAAAAATAAATGTTACTCTCAATGACTAAGCAGTAGCACTTAGGATAAGGTTAACTCAGTTCAGCTCTCCAACCATCCATAAACTGTTTAAAATTGTGTATCCTGCTCAACACCTTTTTTATATAAAGATCTATTCGTCAGCTTGACATACAACCATCATTGCTGACCTACCTCACCCTAATAAAAATTCCACCTATCAATTTTTCTTAAAGGTCAACTATGGTAAGAATTCCATTTCCCATGCCATGCCGTTCGTTCCTGCGCAAAAACAAAAATTCCTTATCACTTCATTTTAGACTTTTCCCATATAATTCCAATTCCATTTCATTCGCATAAGTTTCATTTTCAATTTCATTCTCTCCAAAATCTCGCAATTCCCATTCATCCCTTACCCTTATAGTCGTTATCGAGTCATGGGGTGGTGTTTCGTATAGTTCCACAATATTTCAATATTTTGTATACACAACCCTCTGCCTTGGATGAGGCTTTGAATCTGAATGGAAAATTGGATAAGAAAAAAAAAGCTATTGCCAGTTTCGTGTTATGTGCTCGCTTATAAGGATGTGTTGCATACGGCGGGCGGTTCATATCTAATCGGAGAAACTACTATGCTCACATATTTTCGATACAGTGAATCAAAAAACTCGCGTTGTATACCTACCCATTGAGCTGCTATTCGAGTAGAGGATTTAAATCAGCAAGAAGTTTGATCCTTCGTACAAAAAAAAAAAAAAAATATAGTTGGAGAAAGGTCAGAATAAGTTTTGAAATAAAGTTTTCGAAAACAGCTTGAATGAAAACTTTAAACGTGCCTTTCTCTAGCACACACGTATAAGAAATATTAATGTTTTGAATTCAAAAGTGCCCCATAAAAGTCTTGGGTCTTGATGACTTTTTTTTTTTGGCGGGAATACAGTTTCAAAATTTAATTTTTGAAACTTTAAATTATCTTTGAGTTGGGCATATACCAGCCTAACCATAAGCGTAGGCTTTTCAGAAACCTCTCATCTCGCAGACATCTTTTGTGTTCGTTCAAAACTTGTGTAAGTTCCGACTTTTGTCTTTCGCCTACCGCTCTGTGTTTAAGGACTATCCATGACAGTGGGAGCAAGAAAATCTTGAAAACTTGAGTTTTCCTCAACCGAAAAGGATAGTGCGCTGTGCTGTTGGTGTCGCTGAGGGTGTGCTCCTCTCCATGGTCCAGAAGTGGCACAAGTGCAAGTGCATATAATAATGTGTGCTTTCTCATAAATCTTTTTCGCTGGGCAAGTTGCAAAGTTGCATTGTGAGTGAGCAAGTGTAGGTGGTCGTGGTATCCTTGTTTGTTTTTGTTGTGATTGTTATTTTCTGCATCCTTGTGTCGTGTTGTTTGATCCTGTCGTTTCTATCGTTGCTGTCGTTAGCCGTGGTTCGTTGGCAATGTCGTCGTCGACGACAAAGCCTTCATCATCGTCGTCAAAAGCCTCATCTCGTCATCCGTCGTCATCGTCATCGTCGTCGTCGTGGTCCTCGTTGTTGTCGGTCGTTGACGCGTGTTTGTTTTGAAAAAAAGGAATCTTGTTCTTTTTTAATTTGTGTTTTAAACTTAAGCGAGGATACGGGCGTGCAGAATACAAAGTGTGCACCACCTGCATAGTGAATGTTAACAACAAAATAATTGTGCAAAGGGTGGCAAAGTAAATTGGCTTAAGTTCAGGTGTTGGATCAAAAAGGAAAGAGAAATAAAATGCAAAACAGCGGGCTTACCTGTATTTTTTTATTTCCCTCTGCATCAGAGCTTTAATTGTGCAAACGAAAAGAAAAGAAAAACAAAAAGTTGTGAACGGCAAAAGAGGAAACAAAAACCGGATGTTGACACGATTTCCTTTTGGCCGTCTCGTTTCGAAGTGTTTTCTGGATGGAAAAAAGAACTCCTCGACAAGTGGGCAAAATACGACACTTAGTCGAATCCAATTTCATCAGCCAGCTTCCTTTTGAACCGAGAAAAAAGGACTAAAACTTAAAACCCACCCCACCTAGAATTTAATACACAAAAAATATAGTTTAAAAAAATTAAATTCAAAACAACACAGTGCTACTTTAATCGCCTCTCAGAAACCCCCACCATCCACATCAGCCCCCTATCGTCTATCTTCCCGTACAATATTGTTTTTGATGAAAATATAATTTTAAAAATTAAATTCATGCAAAATAAATCAAAATACCTATCCATTTCGCGAAGCTTCAACACAAAACAACAACAACAAAAAAAGAAGAAATTATTTATATTCAAATTAAATTCTGAATAAATAAAACGTGAATATACACAAATTTGCGTTTTTAAATAAACGTCAGTGTTTTTAACCAAAAATTTAATGTGAAAATACAAAAAGATCAATTTTCGAAATAAAAATGAATAAAAATACAAATTTCGAGTATCTGAGTGTGTGAAAAAGAAAAAAAAGATTTAAATATATTATATTTACATGCAAATCTGGTGTTTATTTCTGAAAATTTAATTGCATACCTGCATTTTTATCCTGCAAACAAGAATTGCATTGAATTTGTTTGTTTAATTTTTGTTTTTGATTTCGTTCACATTGTTCAGTAATAAATAAAATAAATATCTACATACACATAGCTCTATAAATAAATCAAACAAAAATAAAAGAATAAAATCCACTATGACGATGCGTGTATCTGCCAAATACAGTCACCATTTGGGATTAATTATTTATGGATTACTATTTTCGATTTGTACGACAAATGCTGGAAGGATATTTGGTAAGTGTTTTTTTTTTTTAGATGATTGTTTTTATTTTCGTTTTCGTTATGATATATTTTTGTATCAATTACGTGGGGTGATTCTGATTCGTTTTGAAGATAAAGTAAAAATAGATTGATAAAAATAATAAACAAAATAATTGTCCTTAAGTGAGAATATGAAAAGTGATTTCAGTTGTGAAAGTTTTTTTTTAAATGAAAGGACATTGTGGTGAAACGTGGAAGTGAATGGGAAAGTTTTTGTGTCATTAGCATTGACTGAAATATTTTTGAATGCTTGATGATTTTTATAGAGACACCTAGGTTGTCGAAAAGATTTCTATTGTTGTGCTAGTGTTTTTAATTTCACTCCATACTAGGATCTGATTTTTGTATCTATTATTTTGATAATGTTCAGCAAATCAATAACGTTTTTATTTTGGACTAAAAGAATAATACATATTTAACTCATTAAATAGACAGGAATTGTTGCTTCGATTTATTTCTGATGTATTATTATTTTGGTCAGTGGTCAAATAAAAACAAATTGTCTACAAATAAATTCAAAATATTTTGAAAAATGTGACAATTCGATAAAATTATGAATTTTCCAATTATTGCAAATTGCGACATTTAAGAACAAAAGTAGTTTTAGCTACTTTTGGTCTTATGGCTTAAGAAGGATTTTTTGGATGCAGATGCTTTATAAATTTTAAATAATACAAAGATACAAGTGAGAAATATTTTTGCAATTTTCTTTTAAATATCAATGCTAATTGGAAGACCTTTTAAGTATCGATATTAGATGATTTCTCTGACCTATTTATTTAAATGTGTGTTACCATTAAAAAACTTAACAATTCCTTGACTATGCAAATTTGTTGGGCTTATTATGGAATATTATGTTTTTATCCCTTAGTCTAACCTTATAATAAAAACACAAATGTTCGAAACAAATTTTCAAAAATTATAAAACTATTAAGATAGTGATAAAGGCTTAAGACGAAATTAACGTGACGAAGAGTAGTTTTTTTCTCTGCTTCCAAGTTAATCACAACTTCAATATTAAAAAGACATTCTAATAAAATCCTTCTACTTTAATCTTTCCATCAGAAGTTATTTTAATAAAGCCGATTTGTCTCTATGAAAGTTTTGAAATTCTTCGACGCACGCTTCAAGCTCTTTAGAATCTTAATCCATGGATTCCAGTGATTGTTAACGTTGGTTTGTGCGTTTGTATGTTCGATACTTTTTTTCTCTAACAATATCTCAAGACTTCAAATAAATTCGGTTTTACAAATAATAACATTAAAATGTGGCTTTTTAAATAAATTGATCAGTATGTGATTTTTACTTGTGAGCATTGCGTTCGTAAGAAATACGATATTTTCAACAAACACGACACTACGATAGTAGAGAAGTCGAATAAATTGGGAACAGCGATTCTGCCCGTCATGTCTTTCTGTCCACGCCAATTAAGTACATTGACTTCTAACTTGGAAATTAAGGTTTTAAACAGATTCACGTTAGGTTTTTTTTTGAAACCAAACATTTCGTACATTTTTTTTGTATTTTTCTCTAAGATTTGTTTTTTTTACATAAAACATATTTTTAGTTGTTTCAGAAGGGTTCTCCCCATATAATCGTTTTATTGTGTTGTTAATTTTCTCAGAAATCAAAAATTTTATTTAAATCATTTTTTTTTGTGAAAAGCTCTTATAATTATTGTCTAAAAATATTTGGTAATCAAAAATCCATATTTTTTATTTCTAAAAAATATTTAAATTTTTCCTTTAATCCTTCGAATAATCTAACAAATTTTTCAAACATTATAAAACTATTGAGATAGTGTTAGAGGCTAAAGGGGCAATTAACGTAACAAAGATTATTTTTATCTCTACTGTCAATTTAATCACAACTAAGAAGAAAAGTATTATTATTTTCTGTGTCCTCCAATTATATCCATTTTCAATTTTTTATTGGAAGTTGTTTTTACAAATCCGATTTGCCTCATCGAAATTTTTGAAATTGGTCTCTAGAATCTAGATCCATGGCTTCGAGTTATTGTTTACGTTCGTTTTTACATTCGTACGTTCTGGATACTTTCTTTTCCTAATACCATATCTAAAGACTTCAAATAAATTATATTTTATTCATTATGAATAATCACATCAAAATGTGCAGAAAGGATTTGCAAATAAATTCATCAGTGTGTGATTTTTACTTGCGATATAGTTACTCCATTTATTGCAAGTATTGCATTCGTAAAAGATTTCAAACTTGAAATTTCATTAAAAAATGACATAACAATATAATAAAGAATTGGAAAAAGTGGGTAAAGAGATTTAGTCCATAATTTGCTCGCCCCTACAAAATTGTACTAGAAATCAAAAACCTTATTTTTAGTTGCATACAATTATTTTGGAAGTAACGTTTTTCCAAGCTCAAATTTGCAAAGTGTAAAGACCTTTCTGAAAAGTGAAAAATGTTGTTATTTTGCAAAGTATTTGTTCTTTCTATTTCACCAAAAAATAATAACTGCAAATTAAATTTAGAATTTTGAAAAAAATTTCAGTAATATGCAAAGAGAAATGTTTATTTGCAAAAACTAATAAAAAAATATATGAACCGTTTTGAAAATGAGGAAGTAAATCAAATTTAACAAGACATTGGACATCGGCTTTTTTGTTTTATTTAATTTTGACGAATTTACAAAAGAACAAGAATTTCAAATTTAAGGATAAAAATTTTGATTCATTTCAATTTTTAAAATGTCTGAATTGGTAGAGGTTTCTTTGATCCTTCGACATTGTAGCCATCCTTCAATGAAATTTGACAAATTATAAGCAAAAAATGCTTCTTTTGAAAGGTGTTGTAAAATAATTTGTAAACAAATAACACGTTTTAAAGAATATTTTGAATACGAAGAAGTTAATAGTGACCAAAGAGTAATGAAAGTAAGAAATAACTTCGATATAAGAAATGATTTTTCGACAAAAGAGAGTTTTTAATTAACCAAAAGTATACCATCGAATTTGTGTTGCCTAAAGTTATAAAAACACTACAGTTAAACAGGCAAAGGAATATGTGTTTAAGTCTCTAGCAGCAACTTTTGTGTACACAAAATTGAGCTGGGAATGGAACCAAATATCACGGTTTTGCATACATGCACGGAATAAGCATAGAAACCGTCTGCAAAGTAGTTCATCGAGTATCAAATGTTTTCACTGATGAATAGATAACCTTTTAAATTATTAGAACCTCCAATACGGCTAACTTTTTATTATTTTTGTCTGATCGACTCAATTTGTATTATTTACCCTAATTAGGTATTAACAATTGTAAACGTTTTTATTTTTAATGAATACTTCATCTTAATAAACACAATCCTAGATTTACTTCGCAATTTTTTCAAAATACGAATTTATTGCAACGCTGTATTTTAAATTGGTGGAACACTTTTACTTTTCACCTTTCAAATATTACCCGTGTTTTGTTGGCAAATTTATCCATAGTATAGTAGGATTTTAAACGAATAACAAAAACAATATCCATAGTATGAATAACACCGATAAAAGTTTGAGTAGAATCTCATTATGGATGGGTTTTTGACATTTATACGAGTCTCGAATGGATCTTATGTGATTTCATTCTCAAATGTTGGTACGATTGATATTGCATTTCTATCTCTATGGATGTGTTCGTTGAGTAGTTGTGTATTTGGAATCATGTGTGTTTTCCATTGGGGGAAAAAATCAATCTATTACTGTTGATATTATTTAGTTTTGTTAGTGAAAATGGACTAACTGGGCTTATTTTGCAAGAGAAAACAATAGAAAAGATAACCACCAAATTTTATCTTAGTTTAGATTAAATAAATCTTTTTGGTGTTTCCACCGCACAAGAAGATTTAAAAATGATTATGTTTGACAGCACTTTCTTAAATGCAAATGGCGTTTCGATGTTTCTTATGAAGTGCAAGTGAGATAGTTTGATTCGTGTTAAACAATGAAAAACTGAACAGTTCAGCACTATATAAGAATATGCTACCTACTCCATGTCCATTTGTTTTTTAATTTGATTAAAACAAAACTATATTTTGTGTACACAAACATGCAAATAAACAGACCATAACTCCGATCCCCGACCGGAATCGAGACGAATCAAGCTCATTTCAACTCGATTCAGGTATATAAAGAATTGAGGCGATCTTCAAGCTCCCTTCAACACCACATGTTAATGTAGTAGTCTACGAACAAACCCCCTCCTTGAAGCAATTGCTAAATGATTTTTTTTTTATAGAATATAAATTTCCAGATGTTTTCTTACCATTTCTTCTTGAAAATTGTCCATTTTATTAGTTTTAGTTAGTTTTTTTTGTTAAGTTAATTTTAACTTTTGATTTTCACAAAACTTTCTTCTATTTGTGTTTTTTTTTTATTATTATTTTGACACATCTTCTTTCAGTTGTACCAATTTTTAAATACAAAAATCTGGCTACTGCGGATCGTTTTTTTGGCAATTTCTCACTTTACTATAGATGGAATGCGAACAAAACACACTTATTGAATGAAATGGTTAAGAGTTATATATATCACTAGGCCTTAGTTCTAAACGAACTGTTGCGCGACATTATTAACTTCGCATAGCAAGTTATTGTAATCGGTCCGATTTGTTGAATTGAAAATGTTGACATTTCTCGACGTTTCAAGGTCATTAGATTCCGTCCGTACGTTCGGGAAGTTTTTTTCGTCGTGTATAGCTCAAGAACCAGGATCTAAAGATATCGACTTCAAATAAATTTTGTCATACAGATAATAATGTAGAAAGATGCAGAAAGGACTCTCAAAAAAATTGGGTGGCTGGTTTTTTTACGATAGTAATTTACAAAACAGGTAAACATTTTGGTTAATCCAAAATATCTCACGAACCAATAACGCTAAGGACTTAAATTAAATTTTATATTATATACTGGAAGGTGATACCAAACAAATATATTTTTGGAAAAAAATCCAACTAACGGGTTTTTTATAAATCAAAAAAAAACTGAAAAAAAAATATTTCTCACCTCGAAAATTTTATCTCCAAAACAATTTTGTTCCACGAAGAATAATGTTTTTAACATCTAGTAAAACTTTGAGAAAAATTGAGTTGACAGTTTTTTTATAAAAAAAAAAATTACTCAAAGTTGGTAAAAATGTACTTTCGACTCAAATATCTCTTCAAAAAATTAAATCATTGGCTTCAAACTAATTTAATCTCACAGAAAATATTGTTTTCGACAATGAGTAAATTTTTTATAAAAATCCGACAGTCCGTTTTTTCCATAAAAAAAATAAAATCTTCAAAAATTTGGTAAAAATTGATGTTCGGTTCTCGATATCTCGTGAACAATAGAAGGTATTGACTTCAAATTAATTTCGTACATCCAATTTGTATTTGTTTATATAAGAAATGAAAACTTTTAAGAAATGCGACTAAAATTGGTAAAAATTGGTTTTCGACTAAAAACCTCGGTTACAAAAATAGATTTTAAAATCAAACTATTTCATTATATGCTGCTAAACTTTGTTGGTAATTTTGGATTTTTAAAGAATAATTCAACTGCCAACTTTTTTAACAAAACACGAAAACCTACAAACTCTTAAGCAAGACAAATCGACAGACGGGATGGGAAGTTATCAGTGTTTGTTGTATCTCAGCCTCTTTTTTTATTTTTTTTATTCAACAGACATGTTTCTGTACAAAAATTAAATTATTATCAGAAAATGCTATTCAAATATCATTTGAACATTTTTAAAGACACCAATTGAAAAACGATCCAGTGTCTTTTATTCTAAAAACTATTGTTTCAGGCTATAACCTTATTAAATTTTTAAGTTTCTTTCTAAAAATATTCCTCAAGTCTTAAAGATGTATGTATTTTTTGTATTGAGCTTGATTCTTAATATTTTTGTACGAAAAAGTATACATTTAAAGAAATTATTTTTGTTTGTATTTTTATATTGTAAAAAAAATGTAATAATAACTTTAGCCATCAAATCAAACTGAATGTGCTTTTATTTGAAACAAATTGATAACATTTATAAAATATATTTTCTTTAAACTATTTCCTTTTTAAAAGGAATAATCTTTATTCTTCTGTTGATTACCATATTTTTAAACAGTTTTTCTACTTCTATAAGAATTAATTTTATGTTTTGGAGACCTCCCTTTACTTTATGAGACATCGCGATCGTCTTACAAAAAGTCTATACCTATTTTATAACCCTTAGATACTTAAAGTCAGCCATTTTTAAAAAATGTTGGTTATTTCACCCAATACCCAAATCAAAAAACTTTTCCATTTCCTCAACAAGTCCAAAATTTATCCCTTCAAACTCGTATCCCCATAAAATTTTGTATAGTATATAAATATATCCCTTTTATCTCGCGGAATAAAAGTTGATTTTAAGATTTAAAGAAAATACTTAAGTTGTTTTGTTTTCGAGGACAATAACTCTTTATTCAGGCAGAAATAACAAGCCTACATACCTACAATTGTTTTGATGGTGATGGTGAGACGGTGAGACGATATAAATTTATACCTCTTAATGTATCTACATACATACATATAATACGAGTATAATAATAAAGTTGCCTTTATTTAAAGTTATGTGCGAGTGTAAATTTCTTTAATGTCTCTGTTGTGCGATTAAAATCAAATTAAAAGTAAATATATATTTTTGTTCGCTTTTTCTTTTAACGTAGTGCGTGGCAAGGATGTCATAATTCTATATACAAGCTATCTCTATGGAATTTCTCACATACCGAAATTCCTCTGTACCTTCTTTACAGTCCTCAACCAGACATCCATTGATTTTATCATTTTACGCTGAATAAAAATTACATTAATATTTATTTTTTTATTTTTTATTCGAATTTTTGAAGGACGATATTTATTACGCGTTCTTAGGTATCCTAGATATACACAGCATCACACCACCACCGCACCGTAAGCATAAGAAAAAGGTTCAAGGTGTCACCACCTCTTCTAATGTATCATGTTTTCGGAGCTCTTGTCTCCTTTATTTTGAATTATTTGTCCTTGATTGGAGGCGAAGTAAGAAAAATAAAATAAATATCTTTTACAAATACAAATAACAAAGCTAGACACACGCAGAAAAATATATAAAAATAAAAATAAAACAACATCATGAATTATTACATTTCTTTATGAAAAATTGAGCTAATATTTTTTGATTCTTTTGTGTTGAAATTTTATTTATTTTTGTGTGAGTTATTGTTGTTGGTTTATAATGAGTTGATATTACTTCAAACAAATTGACCGTAAAGCATTTTGAAATTTATACAAAAAATATAAAAATAAAAATATTCTATATTTTTATTGGCGTGTCTGTCTACGAAAACGTTTTTGATCTTTCAACTTGAAAAATTGGCTTGAAATAAGTAAACAATAATTTAATTGAATTTTTATCTTCTTACCAAAGGGACACTTTATTTTTTCTTCATTAAGAAACATCAGCCCAATTAAAAATATTAAATTTTTACGGTTTGTGGCCTCAAAGACGTTAATAATTTTGAAATTTGTCTGACTTCGCATAATTGAAATGGTCATATTTTTATTAGCTTTATGTTGTGAAATGTCTATGAAATGTCTTATTTATGTGTCTGTATAAATAAGGATTGTTTGTTTGAAGGATTTATGAAAAATTAATTTATTTAAATGGAGCTTTAAAATTATTTAAAATAAAACACTAATTTATTTAGGAAAACTGTTGTTATAAATATTGTTTTCAAAATGTTCTACATGCGCTTTTAATTTTTAGTTCGAAAAATGAAAGCGGGGGCCTATTTTACCAAACATTTCTCATTTTACAACTTTGCGTTTCACAACATTTGCTAAGTGAAAAGACTTCTCATTTTTCAATTATTCAGACTTTATTTGAAAAGTAAAAGTGTTTCACCAATTCAAAAACTTTACAATTGATTCGTATTTTTTTAAGTAGTAATGTAAATTTTAGGTTGTATTTATTAAAATGATTAAGCATTTAAAAGAATTGGTGAATCAAAACTATTATCATACCGTCAACACATCCTGCTACCTTAGGAAATATTCCTTGCGAAAAAAAATGCAAGGCTAAGTCTGAACTATTGTGTTCCCAGCAAATGGTGTTAGAGAGAAATTCTTGCTTTGCTTACGACTGGATATTGGGCTCCATTCCCAATTCATGTATTGCACCCAAAAGTTTTTGCAAGGGTGTGTCTTAGTCTTTACATATTCCTTTGAATATTGAATTGTAATTTATTTCCAATTTTAGACAACACAAATTTGACGATCCTTTTCCTCAATCGACCACTCTATTTTGTTGAAAAATCATTTACGATATCGAAGTAAATTCTTTCTTTCGTAACTTTTATAAATTTGAATAATATTATTATTATTCAAAACTATTCCTTTTTAACCTCGCATAGGCAGTTATTGTAATTGGTCTGATTTTAAAATTTTAAATTTTGACATTTCTCAACGTTTCAAGAAGCTTTTTTCATTGTCAATATCTCAAGAACTAGTAGCGATATGGATTTCAAAAAAAAATTGTTATACAGGGTTTTGAAAACAAAATCGAGTGAATGATTTTCTTACTATGACCAATTTAAAAAAAGTGAACACTTTGGTAAACCCAAAATATCTCACGAACCAATAAAGCTAACTTAAATTTTGTATTTTTTATTATGACATGATAATAAACTGATATAATTTTTGAAAACAAAAATTAAATTAACGGTTTTCTTATAAATCAAAAAAACTGAACAAAAAATAAATTGTTGTTACCTAAAATATTTCCCAAAAAAAAAAAATTCATTCACATCATCTTTCTGACATTTAGTTATATTTTGAGAAAAATCAAATTGACAGTTTTTGTACACAAAATAAAAACCTAAAAAATCATTATTAAAAGTTGGTAAAAATTGATTTTCCACTTAAATATCTTCTTAAAAATTTAAAACATTGGTTTCAAACTAATTTCAATCTTAATAAAAATATAGTTTTCAACATTCAGTAAATTTTTGGAAAGATCCAATTAACAGTTTCGTTTTTTACAAAAAATAAAAAAAACATTACTAAGATTTGGTAAAAATTGATTTTCAACCCAAATATCTTTTGAACAATTACAAATAGTGGCTTCAAACTAATTTCATCTAATAGAAAACATTGTTTTAGATATTTAGTAAAATTTTTATAAAAATCTAACAGTCAGTTTTTTTTTCATAAAAATTAAAATTTACAAAAAATAGTACGCGAAATTGGTAAAAATGTATGTCCGATTCTCGAAACGAAGATATTGACTTCAAAATGATTCCATTCTGTGCTAAATTAAAAAAAAAAATAGAATCTGTACTTGTTTACATAAAAAATAAAAACTTTCAAGAAATGCTACTAAAATTGGTAGGAATTAGTTTTCGAATAAAAATCTCTTTAACAAAATTATATTTTGAAATCAAACTATTTCATCATATGAAAAATATTGTTGGTAATTTTTCATTAATCTTTTAGTAAATTTCAACTCTCACTTAAGGTGGCGCTACAGTCCTGTGTTAACTAGGGCCTAAAAAAAGAAAGAAAGAAAGAAAATTTCAACTGATAACTTTAAAAATAAACACGAAAACCTACAAAAACTGAAAAGAAATGGTTTTCGAGGCAAGTATAAGGAGAACAAAGAAAGATATTGAATTCAAATTATTTTTCTCACAAAAAATATTGTCATTAATATAAGCTTTCAAATTCCATTAACGATGGCTATGATGTCGATGAATTAAGAAAACCCTACAAATCAGACATTTTTCAATTGAGATGAATCAACGCGTTAACCCTTACATTCAAAATTAACATTCTTTGGCAATTCAATAAAATTAAATAGATACAAACTATTTACATCTTCATTTTCAAAACGGTTCATGTATTTTTTACTAGTTTTCGACAACTTTTCAAAACAAACTCTTATTTACGAATACAAATTTCTCTTTACGAATTTCTGAAAAGCTTTTTAAAATGCTAAATATAATTAACAAAATTTATTGTTTGGTGAAACAAAACTTTTCTTTTTTTTAGAAAAGACTGCACTTTGCAAATTTCAGTTAAGTGAAACGTAATTTGCAAAGTTAAAATAGAAATTTGCAAAGTGTTTGGTGAAATGTTAAACAATTATTCTTAGAACTATGCTTCTTAAATGTCTACATGTCCATTTTCGCAATGGAGTGTTTTGATTTTTGGAAAATGAAACTCTTAAAAAAATGTAAAACCTTACGATTGTATGTGACTATTTAATTGTTTGTTTAATAAAATGTATTTACTTTATACTTATTCTATATTATCTTTAAAATATTGCTTTGAATATTTAAAAAGATTTAAAGGAAAATTTAATGACGATTTTTCATACATTCAAAATTTGGTAAAATTGTTTTTGACTCAAAAATCAAATATAAATACCACACAACATTTTTCTAACGTCTTGAATACCTTGCCAAAAAATACCTTAAACTTGAAAATGTATTATTTGAAAACCGCTGTAATGATTAGCATATGTGCGAAATCCTGTCATAATTATATTTTTGGGCTTGAAATTCTATAAAATCTCAAATACCATGAACTGGAAATACAAAAAATAATCCTTGTATCGACTTTTGAGCATCATCGTTACATTCTTTAATCCATATAGTTCCTTAATATAAAGCAAAATTATTTGTCTTGTTTTTAACTTCCCATAGGAAGTTATTGTAATCGGTCCGATTTGTCAAATTGAAAATTTTGACATTTCTCGAGGTTTCAAGGTCCCTAGATTCGAAATAAAAGATTTTTAGAGCCTGTGCGTCCGTGTGTACATACGTTCGTACATACATCCGTACGTTCACGACGTTTTTTTCGTCGTCCATAGCTCAAGAACCAAAAGAGATATCAACTTCAAATAAATTTTGTTATACAGATAATGATGCAGAGAGATCCAGAAAGGACTTTCAAAAAAAAATGAGTTGGTGGTTCTTTTCCATAGCAATTTAAAAAAAAATGTGAAAGTTTTGGTTAACCCTAATTATCTCACGAACCAATAACGCTAGAGACTTGAATTAAATTTTTTATAATATACTATATATTTTTGGAAATAATTCCAATTACCTAACGGTTATTTTTATAAATTAAAAAAAAAACTGATAGAAAAATATTTTTCACCTCGAATATTTTACGAACAAAAAGTGAATTTATACCCAAAATAATTTTATGCAACGAGAAATAACGTTTCTGATATCAGGTAAAATTTTGAGAAAAACCAAATTAACAGTATTTTTTTATAAAAAATAAAAGCTTAAAAAAAAACATAACTAAAAGTTGGTAAAAATTGATTTTCGACTTAAATATCGTTTTAAAAATTTAAGATTATGGCTTCAAACTAATTAAGTCTTATAAAAAATACTGTTTTCAACATTCGGTAAAATTTTGAGAAAAAATTGAATTGACAGTTTTTTATAATAAATAAAAACCTAAAAAAAGCATTACAAAAGTTGGTAAAAATTGATTTTCGACTCAAAAATCTTTTCAACAATTTTAGGTTATGGCTTCAAACTAATTTTTCTTATGAAAAAATACTGTTTTCAACATTCGATTAAATTTTGAGAAAAACTGAATTGACAGTTTATTTACAAAATAATAAAAACCTAAGAAACAATACTAAAACTTAGTAAAAATTAACTTTCGACTCAAATATCTTTTCAAAACTTAAAAATATTGGATTCAAATTAATTGTATCTCACAGAAAATATTGTTTCCGACATTCAATAATTTTTTTATAAAAATCCAACAGTCCGTTTTTTCATACAAAATTAAAATCTACAAACAAAAAGTACGCAAAATTGTTAAAAATTGGTGTTCGGTTCTCGATATCTCTGAAATTAATTTTTTTTATCCATTTTGTATTTGTTTATAAAAGAAATAAAAACTTTTAAGAAATGCTACTAAAATTGGTAAAAATTGGTTTTCGACTAAAATTCTCGTTAACAAAAATAGATTTTGAAATCAAATTCTCTTATTATATGCAAAATATTGTTGGTTATTTTTAATTTTTTACAATAATTTAATTGGTAACTTTCTTAACAAAACACTAAAACCTATAAACTTTTAAGCAAAACAAATCGACAGACGGGATGGGAAGTTATCAGTGTGGGTCTCATCCCAGCCTCTTTTTTCCATTTTCTGTTTGATTTTCTGCATCAAGAGTTGGTACCTTAAACAACCGTATTTTTATACAAATTTTGTATAATATTTTAAATATACATTTACATTCTATGTTTTGCTCAAACTGCTTTTCGAGGTACATGCTTTATTGAAAAAAAGTATGATTTTAATATTTTTGATTTGAACAGTTGCAGTCTCCAACACGATTGAAATTTAAAATATTGTTATTCCGTTCGTTATTCGTTTTCATTTTCATCAAGACATAAAAGCTTTTAGTTCACAATGCAAGAACTTAAATAAAACAAAATTCGTATTAAAAAAAAAACACTCATACGCCATGCTAACCTTATATAAAAAATTTAAAAGAGCTGATTATAATTAAAAGAACAATTAAAAAAATTAAAATTGCGGCTACACAATGTCTAGTCACTAAAAATAAATAAATTAGGTGAAGCAACAGTCAAACAACTCTCAAACATTCCTGTGGGCCAGTAACGTCGTCTATAGTCAATGCTTTACTTGAAATTGTGTAGCTTTAATACAAGAACACTACGATTCTTATTTCAAACAAAATATAGCATTATCAAATAACCTTTAAGAAATTTAATTATTGTTATTTTTCATGGCAGCATCATTGAAAAATAGTTATTAATTCTCGTAATGTAGTTATTTTTCTTAAAAATGTGTGTTTACATTTAAAACCCTTTGATGGATTTATTATTATTGTTATGCGAAAGGTCTTTAAAAAAAGCCTGCCTTAAAGCTATATCATTCAAAAAGTTACTTTGTATCAGTTAATACTCTATTTTACCCTATATTTCCCACAATTCTTCAAGCAATACCTAATTATATTTGAATCTAAGTTAATCACTATAGTAATTAAATTCACAAGAAACAAAGAAAAATCTCCCTTCGCCTTTCTTATCATTCTTATATAGTTAAATCATTTATGTATTATTATAGCTAATTCTATACATATTTAAACTAAGAATATAATATAAGTACGTACTTGCAGTACTTCTTTTGAAATTCTTGTACCCTTACCCACCTGAAAAACTCATAATTACATAACTACATATAAAATACATGCGTATGTATATACATATATACATTTAATTACTTACAAATGTTGAATATAATGTAAGTGTGAGAAAATATAATTTTCATGCTACCCGTTCTTGTATAATTTCAAAATATGTAAATATACATGAAGTTAATTAACTCATTCAATCGATCATCTATCCGTTAATGGCAGGAGATATGTTATAATTATAATTTTCTTTCAGACAAAGGTATAGGCCCTATGCAACATACATACATACGTATAAACCTTCATACATACACTATATTGTATTTTCTCTCCCTATATGTACATATACCGAAGGCATACGGCTTACAAATATTTAAGGGAAATGTCATAGCAATCCCCCCAAGCTTGTTGGTATGGTAGCAAATATTTTAATTATAAATATTTTTATAACAACACCCTATATCCTTTGATCCTGTACAATATACATACATTACATATGTCTGTAGATGCAAGCATGATTATATATAAATTGCTACCAACAGCCATAACATTCGATTGATAATTATATTAATTGAAAAAAAAAATTAAGATATCGATAACCTTAAGGAGTATGACGTAATTATTGATATAATAACGGGTCGGGGTGAAACCACAATATATAATTTCGTATGCCCTATTCGAACTACATATATCCGAACTCCTTGTATAGGAAGGAATTTAACGAGTATTATTAGCTCAACTAACGGAATATACTATATTTTATGGCCCGAATGCAGAACCTACAATAGATATGTTGCATTTCGAGTCCATTATAATCTGATGGAACACAATACGTACTGTACATTTATTTATGGTATTTTGAATAGCATAGCTTTAAATTAATATTTGAGGTTAAATTCCAAGCGAATGGAAGCTCGGAAATAGAGATGAGATATGAAATACTAACTGATGGATGAAAGTAAATATTTCGACTTCATTCCAAATTAAATAAGGAATTTTTCAATACCCAAAATTAGTACATATTATAATTTTGGATCTTTTGAGGAACTTTGAGTATTTAAAATTCAAAGCCTCAGGTATTTAAAATATATCTAGGTTAGGTTATAAAGGTGGTTACTACTGCATATTCATACTAGTATGAGTATTTAAATACAGCGACGCTACAAAAGTAGAGTGACAGGAACAGCAAACGACGCCATATTTCTTGGCGCTCTTTTGACATTTCGCTTCAGTAAGGTTTGCCATTTTATGATGGAAAGATTATGTATACGAGCCAACAACGAGTCAAATTAAAATTTACTACCGAAATTCGGAGTCAGTGGCCTCAACGTTAAGAGCGCTACGTCCAATTTATGGTCTTCATAATCGTCCTAGCAGATCAACAATTGAGCGTCTAGTGGAAAAATTTGAATCCACAAGCACAGTACAAAATGTTCCCGTGCCAGTGAAACAAAGAAGTGCCCGTAGTGTCGAAAATGTTGCTGTTGCTGAAATTTTAGTTGCAGAAAGCCCAAATGTGTCTCTCAAACGTCGTTCTCAAGCGTTGGGCATCTCTGTGAGGTCCTTGCAGCGAATTTTGCAAAAAGATCTTGGCCTGCGTCCTTACAAGATTATATTGAAGCGCTTGACCACCAGAAGCGTCGTATGTTCGTGAATTGATTTGAGCAACAATTTGAAAATGATTCGGATTTTCATCGAAAAATCATCTTCAGTGATGAGGCTCATTTCTGGCTAAATGGGTTCGTCAATAAAAAAAATATGCGATATTCATCAGACAGCAATCTACAGCTACACGTACTACATGAGTCATCATTGCATCCAAAAATTAGGGTTTGGTGTGGTTTATGGGCCGGTGGCGTCATTGGGCCGTAATACTTCTTCCGTGATGATCAAGACCAGAACGTTACTGTGAATGGGAATCGCTGCCGTTCAGTGATAACCGAATATGTTTGGCCCCAATTGGACTCGGAAGACATGTGGTTCTAACAGGACGGCCCTCCAAGCCGTACATCGAATGTCCACAATCAATTTATTGGAAACCAAGTTTGGAGAACGTGTTATCTCACGAAATGGTCCAGTCGCTTGGCCGCCTCGGTCGTGCGATTTTACGCCGTTAGACTATTTCCAGTGCGGCTACGGCAAGTCTATGGTCCATGCCAACAAGCCAGCGACGTCTGATGAAATTCGTACGAGTATCGAACGTGAAATTGCAGCAGTATCGGCCGATTTCTGATTGAAAACCGTCGAAAATTGGGTTCAGCGTCTGGACTTCTGCAAGCGTGCCCATGGTGGCCATGCAAAAGAAATGGAGTTCCCTACATAATGGCATCGAACGTACTTTTACAGGAGTAAGGAATTTCATTGATATCCAAAACCGTTTTTGTTTTATTAAAAAAAAACTTTTGAAGCGCTCTTATTGAAAAACTCGATATTACCACATAAGCTATTTAACAAAATTTAAATAAAGAAGAACTTGCAAAATAGTACTAAATTAAATAAAATAAAGTAAAATAAATAGACGCAAGGCAAAATAATATATGATAAGAAATCATAAAAATAATAAATAAAATTAAATCAAATGAAATCAACCTTATGAAACAAATTATGGACAAAACAACATCTAACTGTTATAGGAACTTTAATATATTTTATGATCAACTAATAAACTAAGGATACTGCTGCAGCTGTTTGGGATGGTTCGTGTTTGTCAGACTTCTTCCCCACTAAGAAAGGTGTTCGTCAAGGATGTGTGCTAAGCTCTCTTCTTTTCGTTCCGTTTTGAGATTATCTTCATGCGGAACTTCCAATCGGTATTGTCTTAGATGATTTTAAAATTAACGCCCCTCTTATATGAGGACGATATTGTACTGTTGTCAGATAATTCTTCACTTTGCAATAGCAAATTGAGGGTTTTAAGACTTACTGCATTCAATGGAATCTTGAAATAAATCGGAAATAGTAATATTTCGCAATGGTGAAAAAAGAACAGCGTGCGAAAAATGGTTTTACAATACTTCTGAAAAAAAAAGGCTAGGCGTGTTTTGTTGAAAAAGTTGTCAGTTGAATTATTCTTAAAAAAATTAAAAATTACCAACAATATTTTGCATCATCTCAGATCTCAAAAACGTTATTCTTCGTTGCATAAAATTATTTTGAAGATAAAATCTTTTTTTGTTCGAAAATTATTCGAGGTGATAATAATTTTTTCAGATTTGTTGATTTATAAAAACACCGTTAGTTGAATTTTTTTCAAAATTTTATTAGTTTAGTATCACGTCGCAATATGCATATTATATGTAATACAATTCGTTGGCGTCACTGGTTCGTGAGATATTTTGGGTTAACCAAAATTTTCACTTTTTATTTAAAATGCTTTAGTAAGAAAACACCTACTCAATTTTTGTGAGAGTCCTTTCTGCGTCTTTCTGCATTATAAAAAAATGTATTTGAAGTCGATATCTCTACTGGTTCTTGAGATAAGGACGAAGAAAAAAGCTGCCCGAACTTAGGGACATACGAACGTACGTACACATGTACGCACAGACATCTCTCTAAAAATCTTTTCTTTCGACTATAGGGACCTTGAAACGTCGAGAAATGTCAAAATCTTCAATTCGACTAATCGGAACGATTACAATAACTTCCTATGAGAAGTTAAAAATAAGAACAGTAATTTGGTTTATATTAAAGAACTATATGAATTAAAGAATATTGTAACAATGCTCAAAAGTCGATACAAGAATGATTTTTGTGCATTTCCAATTCAAGGTATTTGAGATTTAATAGAATTTTAAGACCAAAAATATAATTTTTACATGATTTCGCACACATGCTTATCAGTACAGCGGTTTTCAAATAATAACATTTCAAGTTTAAGGTATTTTTTGGGAAATTAAAAAGAAAATAATCAAGACATATTATAAACATACAAAAATAAATTAAATGCAAACTAATTAATTTAGTTAATTAAAAAATACTATCAACTTAAACAATGCAAACATAAATTAAATACCATAGGTACGAAACCTATAAAAAAATTAAATATAATACAATATTTATATAGGAATAAGGTATGTGATGATACTGAGTGTGAATATTTATTTAATATACCAAATATAAATAAATATTTAAGAATATGTGTAAAAAAAAACAATAAGTTAAAATAAAATTAAAACACATAAATTAAACACTTTTAGCAAACCCTCAATTATCTGCATTAAACACACAATAGAAAAAAACAAAAAAGGATTTAAAAAATTCAAATAAATCATAATAAAAATAAATTAAAATAGAAGAAAAATATCTATAAAATAGTGATAGCAATTAATTATTGCAAAAATCCGCAATTTATGAAAGTAAATATTAATTGCTTTCAGGAAGTCAGAGTTTGAGCTTTTGATGAATTTGCAACCCTTAAATATTTGTTGATTTTTTTTTCCAAACTTTTTACTAAATATTCTCCTTAAATTTGAAAACAAAAATATTCCTTTTTATTGTGACTGTGTTAACCATAGAAACTATAAATGTATAGCCATAATTTCGTTCTGAATTCCCTTGCAGTCAAGAAAATAGTAAAAACCTCCATAAAATCCAAAAATATAAATATTTTAATAAGCTTTTAATATAAATCAAAAATAACAACACCACGAAGAAGTCCACCACATCTGATTTTAAGTATTCCATCAGGAAAACAAACATTGGTAATATAAAATCAATATGGTATTTCATTTGACTCTCCCACACATCTTTCCCATACGAGTAGACGCGATCCTTTTCCCGATTTTCCATCATCATCAACATAATACAGCCAAAGCAATTTTACAAACAAAATGGAGTTAAACCAAAAAAGAAAAAAAAACAAAAACAGGAGAAATAATAATAATAAAAGATTCAAGACAATGGGAATGCCGCCATAATAGGATTGCATTGACAAAAGGACGAAAATTGCTCCACTTACAGAGCATATGTGTTTTCTGCGGTTATTCAATGTTATGTCCTATTTTTCTGTTTTGTTTTTATTTTATTTTTATCATTTGGAATGCAGTATGTATTTTATATGCAGGGGGGTGGGGGCCTTTGTGGAGAAGATACGAATACAAACCCTTTTATATGATTTTGGTTTTGTTCAGAGCGGCACAGCAGAGCAAGTATACGATTATAGTGGAGAGATATGAACGGCGAGTGGTAGTATTGGAAGCGAGAGAAGGAAGAACAAAGGAAAACTTTTGTTTGGAAATTTATTGTCCTCGACAAAGCAAAATGAGAATGAGAACAAATAATATTGAAAATCGAAAGCTTTTATACAAAATAAAATAAAAGTAGATATAATACATATCTATACATACAATATGTACTGTGGACATTATGTATATTATAATGCAGTGGAATATTTTATTCTTACCTGTCCTCGACGATTAATATTATTTGCTTTGTTTAATTGATATTGATAAAGAAGGACATGTTTGCTGAGAATTCTTCAATACAACGTGAAATATGTGGTTTAAAAAAAATAAATGGTTTTTCCTCATTTATGAAAGTCGTTATATGCATGTACCATAATATTGCTGATGTTTTGTAAATAAATGTTATTTAATTAGTCACATCGTTTTAATTGTGGTTTTGCAATTGTGTTGTGTGGGTTCCTTGTTTAAGCCTTATAGTCATATAGTGCGTCCTTGGACATGTTTTTAATTGCTTTTCTTAGAAATAAAAATACCATGATAATGTACAACAAGGTTCAGATTTCAAAAGAATTAACATCAATTAATCTCTTCTATATTTTACATATACTTAATTCCTTTTTTACACAGAACGAAATAAGTCATCCTTTTGACTATTTTGGTAGTCAATATGACTATTTGGTAGTCAATTTTCAGCCGATAACCGAGATAGTCTATAGAACAATTTTCGGTTGTCAATTTTGGGATCCGAAATTTTTTTACAATTTGGTATTTTTTACAATTTGCAGTAGTTAATATGACAACTTTGGTTGAAAGAAGTTGAAACTACTGTTGCCGTTTTGACTAATGTGGAAGTCAATACGACAACTGCGGTAGTCAATATGACAACTGCGGTAGTCAATATGACAACTGTGGTAGTAAATACGACAACTGCGGTTGTCAATATGACAATTAACGGTTTTTTTTATAAATCAAAAAAACTGAAAAAAAAATTTGTCACCTCCAAAATTTTATGACTAAAATATGATTTCATCTCCAAAACAATTTTGTGCAACGAAGAATAATGTTTTTGTCATCTGATAAAATTTTGAGAAAAATCTAATTGACAGTTTTTTTATAAAAAAAAAAACATTAACTCAAAGTTGGTAAAAATTGAATTTCGACTCAAATATCTCTTAAAAAATTTGAGATTATGGCTTCAACATTATTTTATCTTATAAGAAATAGTATTTTCATCATTCAGAAAAATTTTGAGAAAAATCGAATTCACAGTTTTTTTTACAAAAAATAAAAACCTAAAAAAAAATAATAAAACTCGGTAAAAATTGATTTTCGACACAAATATCTTTTCAAAACTTTGAGATATTGGCTTAAACTACTTTTATCTTTAAAAATATATTGTTTTCAACATTCAGTAAAATTTTGAAAAAAATCGAATTGACAGCTTTCTTACAAAAAATTAAAAATCTAAAAAAAAACAACAAGTTTTGGTAAACTTGGTAAAAATTTACTTTCGACTCAAATAGCTTTTCAAAAATTAAAAATATTGGCTTCAAACTTATTTTATTTCACAGAAAATATTATTTTTGATATTCAATAAACTAAAATCTACAAAAAGAACATACAATGTTTTATTTCTTATTAGATATAACTCACCAATACTTTTTAGCAAATATTTTGTGTATTGTAATTAACACCTTCAAGTTTAATTTTTCTAAACATTTTACCAGATGTCAAAAACGACATTTTTGAGGAAAAACAATTATTCCAAACATGTGACGGTGCTCTTGTCGTCGGGGGTTAGTTGTGGGACATTCAGTCAAACCACCACAAAAGAAAGCAGCTTTGCTGTGTTATCATCTCAACCGCGTTCGTGCTGTCCGTGGACTACAGCAAACGTTGAATTGGCAACACAGAAAAGGAAGAAGACCGAAAGAAAAGGAGATGTAAAATAAAAAGACGATTGTTTAAAATTTAATCAGTTAGATTATAAATGTAAATTTTATTAAGACAAAATGTAAATTTTATTAAGACAAAATTTGAGGAACAAGTTGAAGTTAAATCTAAGTTACAAATACAATTACAAAGTAAAGATGGCAAGTGTAAACAAAATGGCAAGTGGCAAGAAAAAATATAGCAAGTAGAAATATTTTAAACAATTTAAATCAGCGCCGCGACCGCCATGTATAGCTTTTAGAAGCCTAAGGGACGGTGGAAAGCCGACCGTCGTCGCCCTTTTATGACCCAAAACCACAAAAAGCAGTATTTTTATTTATGACAAAAGTATGCGAATTGCGAACTCTTGTTTGAATAGACTGTTATAATGCTGGAGTAGCTCAACTTCGATACAATACTGTCTCTGTCAGTTCTATTAACCATGAGTTCTGATTTTGGCCATTACATTACTAATAACTTCCTTGCACAATACTGAAGGTGAACTCTAAGAATTAAAGTTCAAAATTCAGTAGAGCGCGATGGTGAAATTACATTGGTTGCCATTTGCCACTTGTGTGTGTTTTATTTTACATTTAGCAGAAGGCTAGTACATTGGTATACATTTGAGTGTTTATTACAATTTTACATTTATAGCAGAAGGCTAATACATTGGGTATACTACATGTGAGTGTGTGGTTATCATGTTGGAGTGTTACATTCTCCATGTGAGTGTGGGGATCATGTTGGCGTGGTTACAAACGCGTGTTAACGCTTATAGTGTTTTATTAAGTAAAGACATAGCTACATAGATATTTAGGATCAACGAAAATGTTCGCTTTTTCATTCAATTTTTCGATTTTACTGACCTTGGAATATTAAAAACACCTTCTAATCAAAAAATAAAAATTTAAACAGTTCTTTGAAATAAGATTTTTTCGAAAACAAATTAATTATATTCCTATTTAAGAAGCTGATTACGAAACACGTAGTATGCGCTATTTCTACTGTACCATATAAATCAGTATGTAATAAATAGTGCTATAAAAGGAAATGTGTACCAATTTTATAAAAAAGAAAACAATATTTAATTAACAACAGAATTAGTCAATTACATATGTATAATGTATATGCCCAAGTTAAACATTAGTTTGACTTGTTACCATACACATTTGGTTTAACCTTTTGAAGTTTTATTAAATACCTAATAATTAATACCTCAGCTTAGTTCTCTTTTTTTTAATGAGTCTTTTTTTGTCGAGTAAAAAAGTTTTGTATTCGTACATATTTATTTTTAAATAATAACCCTCTATTCATAAACCTTGGGGAAAGGTGCTCTTCTTCTCATACCATAAAAAATAAATTCATTAGAAAATCCAACTTTCAGCATACATATTATTATTTCTGTTATTAATTTTATTCATTAACCATAACAATATCTTATACAAAAAAAAAAAATAACTACAAAATCTATCTAACCTAAAATTGTTTACCCTAACTACGCCTCAATCCTTCAAATGTAAGTACAACCCCTATCTAAACAAATTATGTCAGCCCTGCCTCGGCAACACTATTATTTATTCATTGAATCTATGAATGAATAACAACATTTCACTTTTTCGCTATATTATACACAAACCCCACCCCCCACACCACCCTCCACCTCGTCTTCTAATTACTTTTTCATCACGAACTTGAAATAATAGAATCCCAGGATATTTTCGTCCTTTATGTAAATAATTTATGTAAAATTAGTTAATTGCCTGTTTATGCTCCTTTAATACTTGTTCGGTTCTTATAGATGAGAAACTTTATTTGTTTAGAAGAGAAGAAATAAATGAAGATGCTTTGAAAACTTGTGAAATATGTATTTTCAAAATTTATATTATTCTCTAACTCTATACATATTATAATAATTTCATATACATCCGTTACTTTAAAAACAGCTATTTTTAATCATCAAAAGTCACTCTGGGGCATATTCTCTAACATCACGGAGAGAGGAGTTTAGCCAGAGTTGGTTCAATTATGTTTTTTAACGGACTTAAACTTAAAATTCCCCTTTTATCATCGAATTTTGAGTAACTTTCAAATACATATATAAGAAAAACTAGGAATACAAAATTATATTATTTTAATTATAACACTAGAGTCCTTGAATAATTTATGAGTCGAGGAAAACGATAAATTTATGCGATTCGATCGAGGCGGAATCTTCAAAAGAGTGAAAAATTCTTTTTTTGTTTTTTAAATTGAAACATTCCCTTTAACAACCATCGCCGAGCCGAGCCGCGCCCGCATCGCCCAAACCACTCAACTCACACTGTTTGCCAAGATGTCGAATTAATATGCATCATCCGTTAGCTAAAAACTTCACAAGTTTCATCGAAATATTAATTAATTTTCTCAAGCAGAAGCTTTTAAGCCAACAAGAGAAAAAGAAGAAAAATCCAGGACAAAAATTGAACAGAGAAGGAACTAAAAATCAAAAGAAAAATATTTGATAGCCATAATAGATTCTTCCCATGCTTTCCAACGCAAATACACACAATCGTCGAAAGCAAACAAATTGAAATGACAATCCTTTTAAGTATCCTAGCAGCAATCTTGTTCTAGATGCTTTATTTTTATTTCTTATTTTATTTTTTTTTTTTCAATCTTAAAGTCCCCTTCACTTGACGAGATAATATAATACACAATTCATGGCATGACATTGAATTTCGTTTTTCCAGCCGACGACTACAAGAACCAAGGCAGGGGAAGACGATGAGGAAGACGACGATGATGAAGATGGCAAGGATTCTGGGACGACGAGGAACGGAGGAAAGGACGTTTTTGTGGTTTGAGATGAGTCCTATTTTTAGTGAAAAGCAGGGATAATGAAATACACCCAGAATGTCATTTGCTGACTCATCGGAATCCTTGCCGCATATTTTTGTTTTTTTTTTTTCTTTTCTTGTTTTGTCCTTAGTTTTTTGGTATTTGTCGTTTTCATTTTACATTCCGGATTGAGGGTGGGCTAAAAGGGTGGAAAAGAAATTCTGCTGGAAAAGTCCTTTTTCCACAGAATTGATCTGGTTGGCATTATGTATTATCATAAGTTGTCGTTTATGGCATGGATGGGATATAACTTTGTTGAAAAGGACTTCCATGTCATTTAAGGAAGGACATGGACAAAAGTATGTAGTTTCACGCCCTGGGGAACGAACTATCTTATGAACCAATAATAAATTCATAATTTTATGTCCAGCGCCATTGTTGTGGGGTTTTATACATATAGTTTTGATTTTGGATTCTTTGGATTTTGTTCTTTTGATGTTGTTGCATTATTTTGAAATTGAAACTTTTGAATGTCAATGCAGTATATTTGGACTTGTTGCTATTCTTTATTTGTTTTGTTCTTTGGAGAAAGCAAACTCGATATCCATTATGAAATGTAAAGTTATTGAGAAGTGAAATTTTTGAAATATGCGTTTTTTTCGGAGAAAATAAGGTTTTTAGTTTCAATTTTATGAAGAGAAAACAAGAGCATTTTGTTTTTGAAAAACTAAGAATAGAGTTCTCAGTTGTTAAAAATACTTTAAAAAAGAAACTAACTTAGTCTTAAATTAACTAAACTTACCTAGAAGGTGTCCTGGTATATATGATCCCTAACCTTTCGAAATATTAAAAGGGATCGACAATTGTTTCCAAATATCTAACTCGCTTTCTCGACCGATCAGAAACCATATATTAGGACGTTATAATAAAAAGGACTTTCGTGACTGCAATGACCCAGTCAAGCCACAAATATCTTTCTTGATTATAACAATCGAAATTTTGTTCATCTCTTTGAGGTACTCTTAGGCTCGTTTCACACTACACGGTTTTGACCGTACGGCAAAAAACCGGACGGCATGCATAAACCGGATCAATGGCTAATTACACATTATACGGTTTTAACCGTACGGTATAACACGATATATGCAGGGTTCCTGTGCTGAGTATACTTTTTCGCAGGTTTAGTTTTATAAGAACACTCAAGTCGCGCGTTGTTATAATAGTTAATCACAAGTAATCGTGTCTTGAAGTGGCTGATCGAACTCCGCATGAATAAAATCGAATGATGTGAAAACATGCATTTCATCACGTACGCCACTAAGCTTATCGCGCCGCCCCCCCGCCGTCCGGCTGCCGTATACTGTAGTGGCAGTAGACGGTTGCTACACGGGCGGCGCGGCGCCGGCATTTTTCCGTGACCGTATAATATGAAAGCTCTTCTTCGCCCCTCTTAAAAAATGTCGCCATCCGGTTTTTTGTCGTACGGTCAAAACAGTGTAGTGTGAAACGAGCCTTACGCAGTATATTAGGTCCATATTTCCATTTACTAATTCTCTGTAGCTCTTCTTGCCATATGATATTTTTTTAAGTATCTGGGGTTAGAATAGAATAACCGAATGCCGACCGCTCAAAATGGTTCCTCACAAGATTCAGAATGACATTTTCAATTCTGGACACACCGGAAGCATCCAATAGTTTCTTTTTAGAAACGTAATGCCGGAAGTCAGAATGTGAGCGTCTGTACGTTTGCATGCAAGCTCTAAGACATTTTCTCTAGAACATGTGAACCTTTTTTTTTAAAAGACGGATTAATATTCCACCATACTGCACTTGCGTAAATCAGAATTGGACGTATAAATGCTTGATAGCAAATAATCTTCAAATCAGAACTTAGATAGGTGGAGAGGAAAAGGCGTTTAAGCGGCATAAATTCCGATCTTGCCTATTACAATTGAATGTTTATGTGATCATGATGGTACAAAAATGTACCCAAATGAACACCCAAGTACTTCTCAAAAGTCTTTGATTCGATGGGGAGACCCTCCCAGTTTATTAAGTTCCCGTAGGCAGTTATTATAATGGGTCCGATTTGTCAAATTGAAAATTTTGACATTTCTCGACGTTTCAAGGTCCCTAGAGTCGAAACAAAAGATTTTTAGAAAGATGTTTGTGCGTGCGTGTGTACGTACGTTCGTACGTCCATATGTCCGTACGTTCGCGACGTTTTTTCGTCGTCCATAGCTCAAAAACCAGTTGAGATATCGACTTCAAATAAATTTAGTTGTACAGATAATAAGGCAGCAAGATGCAGAAAGAGCTCTCAAGAAAAGTGCGTGGGTGGTTTTTTTACCATAGCAGTTTAAAAAAAAGGTGAAAATTTTGGTTAACCCTAAATATCGCATGAACCAATGACGCTAGAGACTTGAATTAGATTTTATATTATATATTGTTAAGTGATACCCAACAGGTATATTTTTAGAAAAAAATCCAAGCAACTGTTTTTTTATAAATCATAAAAACTGATAAAAAATTTGTCAACTCGAAAATTGTACGACTAAAATATGATTTCATCTCCGAAACAATTTCGTGCAACGAAGAATAATGGTTTTGACATCTGATACAATTTTTGGAAAAATCTAATTAACAGTTCTTTTTTTATAAAAAATAAAAACCTAAAAAAAACATTACTTAAAGTTGGTAAAAATTGAATTTCGACTCAAATATCTTTTCAAAAACTTGAAATTAAGGCTTCAAACTTATTTTATCTTATAAGAAATACTGTTTTCAACATTCTGAAAAATGTTGAGAAAAATCGAATTGAATAAAAACATCAACAAAAAAATTAATAAAAGTTGTTAAAAAATAATTTTCCACTCAAATGTCGTTTCAAAACTTTAACATTCAGTAAAATTTTGAAAAAAATCGAATAGACAATTTTTTTTACAAAAAATTAAAAACCGAAAAAAAAATTTAACAAAAGTTGTTAAAAATTTATTTTCAACTTCAATATCTTTTAAAAAATTTGAGATAATGGCTTTTAACTTATTTTATCTTATGTGAAATATTGTTTTCAAAATTAGAAAAAATTTTGAGAAAAATCGAATTGACAGTTTTTTTACAAAAAATAAAAACTTAAAAAAAATGTATAAAAGTTGGTAAAACTGTTTTTCGATGTAAATATCTTTTCAAAAATTTGAGACATTTTGAGAAAAATCGAATTGGCAGTTTTTTTTATAAAAAATAAAAACCTAAAAAAAAACAATACTAAAACTTGGTAAAAATTTACTTTCGACTCAAATAGCTTTTCAAAAATAAAAAAAAATGGCTTCAAACTTATTTTATTTCACAGAAAATTTCTTGATATTCAGTAATTTTTTTATAAAAATCCAACAGTCCGTTTTTTCATAAAAAAATAAAATCTACAAAAAATAGTACGCAAATTTGGTAAAAATTGACACATATAGACAAACTTTTAAGCAAGACAAATCGACAGACGGGATGGGATGTTATCAGTGTGGGTCGCATCCCATCCTCTTTTTATTTTTAGGTTTTCCAATTTTATCTCTTCAAATCTGAATTTCTGCGTCTTATTGGGCTGCGGAATAGTATGGTTTCACAATTAGTGTTGTTTATGTTAAGCTTCCACTCTCAGCAGAAAGATTTCAGCTTATCAATTTTGTTTGCAGTTCTGTTTGAATATCCGCAATTCTTGATAAACTTACATTCAAAGTGCTATGGTCAGCAAACACTATCGATTCATCGAGTTCCCTCAATACGTCAGAAACGTATAAACTAAACAAGTGAGGTGCCTAAACAGTGCCCTGTGGCAAACCATTAGCGATATTAAAATTCTTAGTTGTAGTGTTTTGTCTATCGGTTATTACAAATTTCTTATGTTTAACTACAGATGAAATTACTTTACCAAGGATGGGGTGGAAATTTGGACCTCATGAGTTTAAATAAAAGCCCGTTGATCCAAGCCGTGTCGAAAGCTTTTTCGATATCTACTTACCAAGCAGCTGTACATCTCTTTGCGATCAGATTTCAGTTTACATCTAAAATGAGTTTTGTAACTGCGTGCTGAGTGATTTCTCTTGAAACCGAATTAGTTTCGCGGGTATTAACTGCTTTTCTTCGCACACGAACTGGATGGACTTACAAATAACTATCTCAAAAATCTTCTCGATATAAGACAAGAGACTTATTGGCCTATAGCTAGACGTATTATTAACTTGGAATAGCTTCAATGCTATCCTTAAAATGGAGACATACCAATACCACCACGAACTTTTTTGTGGACCTTTAAAGTAGAAACAATCCGGGCTTGAATTCTTCAACGAAAAATTGTGCACCAAGAACTTCCTCAGAAATTACTCTTTCCATATACGAAAACATACAAATAAGTTGAGTAATTTTTGAGATTATCGCTAACATACAAAAAGACAATAATTGGCCGAACAGAATGACAGAAAAATGGCTTGGAACTTTAATTTATAATAAAGTTTAATTTTTTGTATACAAAAATGTGTCTTACTTGAAAACGCTAGCTGAACGTAGTAGCCGTAGCATCATAGTAAGTGCGTTGGACTGTTATGCTTGAGGTCTTGGGTTCGATCCCTGCCTGTACCATTTAAAGTTTTTTTTCACGGGTACTGCCTCTTGCGAGGAATTAACAAATTCTCCAAGAGTAATTCCTGTCATGAAAAGTGCTTTCTCAAATTAGCCGTTTGGATTCGGCTTAAAACTGTAGGTCCCCTCCATCCCTGACAAAAGTACTCGCACACAGGAATGGTTGAGCGTTGTAAGTCACTAGGGCCTAGTTCTCAACGGACTGTTGCGCCATCCAATTAATTTTTTAAAAACGCTTCGATACAAAAATTGGGTTGGGTAACAGTTCGTTTAGAACAAGAGCCTAGTGACAAAGACGCTTAAAGACGTTTCCTAATTCTAATAAAAAAAACTTAGAAATCATTACAAGTAAAAAGAACAAGAGACGGATTTGTGCTAAGATAAAAGTGAAGACTCCTCGAGAATGCGTACCATCCAAAAAAATTCTTCAATTTGTTATTCCCAGAAAAGTGCACATTCCAAAAATGTTGGTTTAAAAAGGATTATACAATTTTGTATTGATTAAATAATATAGTTTTTATTGATTTTAAACTTTCTTCTATATGTTTAGTAAAATATGGAACAAATTAAGGAAAAATTCTAAAGGATATTTTCATGGGCCAATTATAATTTTATCATTGAAACCTATCATTTGAAATTTTTTGAAAGGTTGGTTACAGCTACCATTAAAAATTGTTGTCATTTAAATAAAACTTCCTGATTGAAATCATTCATTTCATGGTTGGAATCAAGCATTTTAGGCCACAGTTGATCATTGAAAATAAAATTGATATGTACACAGAAAAAAATTTGTTATATTAACAATCGTCGATAGTCAACTTGAAATTTGGCCAAATTGTTGCATTGACTACCAAAATAGTCAATATGACAACCTTATTTTAAAAAATTGACTACTAGATAGTCAATAGAACAATGGCAACAAAAGTAGTCAATAGAACAACTTCGGTAGCCAATATGATAATTTGGTTGTCATATTAACTACCAAAATTAACTATCGAGGATTGTTATATTGACTACCCGGTAGTCAAAATAGATTTTTGTTTTCAACACAAATTTTCATATTGACTACCGCAATTGTCCTATTGACTACCGCCGCGCCGTTGTCATATTGACTACAGTGGTTGTCATATTGACTACCAAAATTGACTATCGAGAATTGTTATATTGACTACCGCAGTTGTCGTATTGACTACCACATTAGTCAATGTGACAACCGTAGTTTCAATTTCCTTAAACCAAAGTTGTCACATTGACTACCAAATTGTAAGAAAACTTTAAGTCCCAAAATTGACAACCGAAATTTGTTCTATTGACTATAGCGGTTATCGGCTGAAAATTGACTAACAAATAGTCAATTTGACTACCGAAATACATAGTCAATAGGATGACTTTTTTCGTTTAGTGTAAGCATACAAGGTCATGTTCCAAATTGTAAACTCAAAAATCAATTGTTCTTTAAAAATGATTTCATCATTAAACAATTAAAAAAATAAACTAAGTAAAAGAAAATATTTTGTTTTAAATTTTCAAACAAGATGGGTGATAACTTTTTTAGGGTGCATTTATTCGTAAGAAAATAAAAAAGTTCCCCAAAAAGCAAACACCCTTTAACCTTTTGTATCATCTTTTGATTCTTAGTTCTCATGAAAAATAAAACATTTTAATTAACTTTCATACATACCATATTTGTGAGGGGGTTTTTAATAGAGGTTAAACGTCTCAAAATGTGTCTGGAAAACCCATTTAGGGGAATTCGGCTTCACTTTGGAAAGGCTTCTCAGATTGCACCACCACGCGCAATGATTCTAATCTACTTATCATTTTGTAATGATTGCATTTAATTAAAATTATAGTCTTAAATATTTTGTATTTCTTGTTTAAACTTTATAAAAAAAAATGAATGAAATTGATATGAAAGGTGAAGAACATCCCCTACAATTTGATGACACAATAAAATTCTAATCCATCAACACTCAACAGTGATTCATTCTTTAATTTTGTCTAAAAATTTAATCCAAAAGTGAATGGCAGCCATACACATATTTTTGTATTTACTTTATAAAATTTAAAGGCATATAGCCTCATCCTTAGAAGGAGGAGGAGGCACTTGACACTTGACTTCAAAGCATACTTGACTGATACTTAAAAAACTTTGGAGTGCCATAACTTCTTAACAATTAATAACAGGAACAAACTTTGGAAAAAGTTTTTTTTTTGTGTAGAATAACCTTGATATTGCCCTTTTAAAGAACTTACCATTATATTTGAAAAGCTATTTTATAATAATTCAAAATGATTTAAAATGATGGATACAACTGGAATGAAGGAAATATGAATAAAATATTATAAAAAGTTTTTGGGATTAAAGTTTATGAAATTACTCTTTTAATGATATTGTTTTTGAAACAACACAAAGATTTATGAGATATATTTGATCAAAAGCGTTCTTTCAATTTTCATATTGATTTTATAAGATTCTAGGTTTTTACAAGGGAACACAAAGGAATTTTTCTCGCAGATGCCTTTACTCTTACTTACTTTGTTAGCTATAATCGGGAGTATTGTAGTGTTGTTTTCACTAGAAACGATTCTGTAAAATTATATTGGTGTATTGACAGACCTCCACATTCTATGAAGTGCCATGTTTTTGGCATGCTAAGACTTGAGTTATCAATAATATATATTTTTCAATAATGATAATAAGAGGTATTTTAAGCAATCACATTAATTTTTCTTATTTGCTTGAACGTATTATTTACTTACTTAAGGCGCCTGAGTCCTGTGTGAACTAGGGCAACAAACTTCTCCATCTAGCTCGGTCCCTAGCTAGATGTCTCCAGTTTCGCGCTCCAAGTTGGGTGAGGTCACCTTCCACTTGTGCGCGCCACCTGATCCGCGGTCTTTCTCTACTGCGCTGTCCTGTAGGTGTGGATTCGAAGACTTTCCGGGCTGGAGTATTGGTTTCCATGCGCTCTACGTGACCCAGGGGGCCAGGAATCTTAGTCGTTGGACTTTTACCCTTATGGCTGAGTCTAAGTCGCTGTACAGTTCGTCGTTCCATCTTCTCCTCCACTTACCTTCTATGCATACGTGGCCGTAGATCACACGAAGAACTTTTCTCTCGAAACGACCCAAAGTGTTTTCATCCGCTTTTGTCATAGTCCCATGCTTCTGCACCGTATAGCAGGACGGGAATGATGAGGGTCTTACATAGCGATACTTTAGACTCTCGAGAGAGGGCTTTGCTACTCAATTGCTTTCTAAGCCCAAAGAAACAGCGGTTAGCAAGAGTTATTCTTCGTTTGATCTCACCGCTAATGTTGTTTTCTGTGTTGATAGCGGAGCCTGGGTAGACGAAGTCCTTGACTACCTCAAATTTACGTCTGTCGATGGTGACGTACCGACCGAGACGTCTATGTGTTTTAAGTCCTTTCATGATGACAGCATGTACTTTATCCTCATTAACCGTTAAACCCAATTTTTTCTGCCTCTGTCTCAATACTCACAAAAGCCCCATTGACATCACGCTGACTTCTTCCACTTATGTCAATGTCATCAGCATATGCTAGTTATTGGAAAGACTTCTGAAAGATAGTGCCTCTTGTGTTGACGTGAGAGCTCTGCACTATTCTTTCAAGTACGATGTCATATGCGGCCTTGAAATCGATGAAAAGGTGGTTGGTGTTGATTTGATGTTCTTGGGTTTTTTTCCAGGATCTGCCATAATGTGAATATTTGATCGACTGTTTACTTTCCTGGTCTAAAACCACACTGATAAGGACCTATCAGGTTGTTGATAATGGGCCTTAGACGTTTACATATTACGGTAGAGAAGATTTTGTAAGCGATGTTAAGTAGACTGATGCCTCTACAGTTGGTGCAGTTTAGAGGGTCTCCTTTTTTCAGAATCAGGCAAACAATACTGAAGTACACAGTCTGCAGAAGTGGTCCTTCCATATCCTCAGCATTGACTGCGCTTCCACTATGATGTTTCCACTTTCGCCTTTGCAGCCTTCGGTTTGAGGTTAATGTTCTCACCTGCTCATAAAACTTTCGAACTTTATTCCTGCTTTTGAACCTCTCAACATCTTCCACCACCAGCTTATCATGCTCTCCCTTTTTCCTTCTTCTTCTGTCTTACCACAAGTATACACAATTCTTGTATAAAATCTTTAAAACCTTCCCCTGGATAAATATTGTTGTATGCAAATAATTTAGGTTCTCATTTTCAAACGCAATTTTTCCATGCAATCTTCTTGCCACCTATGAACTGGAAACTGCAAAACTTCAAAATTTTGACATTGTTTAATGAATTTTTAAAATGTATAATATGCGCTTTTTAAGTACATCTCGTTTTATCTTTATTACTGGCTCAGTTTTAATTTATCACATGACAGAAGATGACAGCATAAAAAGAAACCTTTAATTGAAAAAATAATTTCTAAGACATTCATTATAACAAAAATTAAATTCATCGTTTCTTTTCTTTACAACATTTTCATTTCCACGTTTTTGCGATTCACTCAACAAAAGTTTATTTTAGATTGAGATTTTTTACATTTTTGTATTTTTTGGAATTCGAAAATTACTTTTCAGCCAGTCGTATGTATTTTAAGAAAATAATTATTTAAAACTAATTTAATCTGGTGAACAATATTTCACTCTACTGATTAAAATAAAAATCAAAAACTCAAAATTTGATGCTGAATCTTCAAGTTCTTGATCTTTGGTAAAAGAATAAATCACACTTCATTATTATTCATTATTATTTATTATTTCACAATTTTATTTATAAAATTGTTTACAAATGAAATGCTTACAATGCCTAAAGAAGTATTTAATTTAATCAATTTTGTCCGTTTGCAAATCAATTCTTCCATTATTTTGTCGAACACATCATCCTTAATGATAAATATCGGAAATAATTGGATGTTAAAATCCCGAAATATATCAATTTTCCAATAATCATGCCTTTTTTCTAAAAATAACAATAAATAATAAAAAACACATTTTTGAAATAATACGCCACAATTTTATAAATGACAATAATATACAAAAATTGTATTCTTATTTAATTTTCTTTTTGTTTTTAATTTTATGAAACAAATACTTTGGGGGATAATAAATAATGATTGGAAATATTTTAAAAATTGGAAGGCATTGTTTTGTTACTATTTTTATGTCAACAATGTTTCGCCACATTTTTAAGCTTTGAGCCACAAGCGAAAAAATTTATTTAAGTCAGTCATGAATTGTATTTTCTATATATAATATTTATGAGTCTATTGTTAACCAAAGGTTTTAACAGAAAAAAAATATTTTTAAATGAATTTGAATATATTGTAGGCTTATGGTCAATATCAAATCTTGTTTTATTTATTTTTAAAAATAACAAAAAAAAAAAACAAAAATATAAACAACTTTCAATGCAAAATCATTATTTTAATAAAATTGTTAATGCAAAAAAAGTCACTCTTCATCAAATACAATATTTAAATTAAATTCCCTTTTTGATTTGCACCATATCATGACTCCATATAAGCGGAAGTCAGATTTACCTTTAACGCCTCCAAAAATTCACATCAATCAAACACAAATCCATAAAGTTCCAAAGTTGATCATATACACCCCCATACACATACATATTCATCTATACATTTTTCTCGACATTTTATTATTGCATCGTTGATATATGAAATTGGAATTAAACCCAAAAAATGTTGTACTATATTTTTGTATATGAAAAAGAAAAACATAAAAATAAAAATTTAACATAAACAAAATGAAATGCAAAACAAAATAAAAAAAACACATTCAACACACAACCAAAACTGTTATTTTATACGAATTCCAATTAAAAGGAGGTATTTTCAATAAATAAACGCAACGACCGACAACCGACACCCCAACATTGGTTTGGCGTTGTTTGTGGTAAAAGTAAATAAAAACCCATTTGTTTTCAAAAAATAGGTACATATATTTAAAAAAAAAAAACAAAATAATATTAAACTTATATCGTCTACCACATCCTTGAAATATCCATCACCTCTAGTGCCCTTTTAACTTGTTACCAACATACATATTATACAACATAGATATCCTTAAAATATATGAAGGTACAATACATGTTAAAAATACAGGATTAAAACAATCTCACTGCCAATACAATTATTTTATTATACGAATACGCTTTTTAAGGTATGGGATTGAAACTTTAGACTGTTGATTTTGTTTAAATTTCAAACCAAAAAATATGGCCACAAGAGTCCATGAAATTCTATAAAAAAGTATGCGTAAAAAGGATGTATGCAGAAAATTTAACATTTAGTTTTTATTTTCTTTTGATCATTGATCTAAGAGTTGCGGTTCAGCTATCAAAGTCCTGTGACTTTTGTTTTATGTGATTGCATACAATTTTTATTCAAGCAAAAGGATTCAATAAATCGAAGTTTTGATCTTTTGATTTTCAAAATTTAAGCAAATGTTCATAATATGACTTGAAATAAATTTTGTTATACAGATAATAATGCAGAAAGATGCAGAAAGGACTCTCAAAAAAATTGCGTGGGTAGTTTTTCTACCATAAGAATTTAAAAAAAAGGTGAACATTTTGGTTAACCCTAAATATCTCACAAACCAATAACGCTAGAGACTTGAATTAAATTTTATATTATATATATTGTGAAGTAATACCAAAAAAATATATTTTTGGAAAAAAATCACTTAAAGTTTTTTTTTTATAAATCAAAGAACTGAAAAAAAAATATTTGTCACCTCGAAAATTGTATGAACACAAAATGATTTTATCTTCAAAATAATTTTGTGAAACGAAAAATAACGTTTTTAACATCTGGTAAAATTTTAAGAGACAGTTTTTTTTTTTAATACAAATTTAAAAAAAATTTACTCAAAGTTGGTAAAAATTGATTTTCGACACACATATCTTTTCAAAAATTAAAATGAGGATGGGATGCAACTTACACTGATAACTTCCCATCCCTTCTGTCAATTTGACTTGCTTGAAAGGTTTGTAGGTTAATAACCAACAATATTTTGCATATGATGAAATAGTTTGATTTCAAAATCTATTTTTGTTAACGAGATTTTTAGTCGATAACCAATTTTTACAAATCTTAGTAGTATAGCGTACTATTTTTTGTAGGTTTTAATTTTTTATGAAAAAACTGACTGTTGGATTTGTTTGAAGCCAATATTTTTAATTTTTGAAAAGATGTTTGAGTTGAAAATCAATGTTTACCAACTTTAAGTAATGCTTTTTTTTTAGGTGTTGAAGTATAAGCTGAGCATAATCGTCGCCCATGTTATTAACACCCTTAAGGTGGAGACTAAGCAAATGATCGACTTACGGCTTATTTGCTGATCGGCTTACGGCTTATTTTCTGATGGCGCGCGGCTTCTCAGCAAAATGATGTCATACATTTAATTCATTCTCATTCATTCTCAACAACACTAAATAATTAAAAATAAAAGTAAATTAAAGTTAAATAAAATTCAATTACCTACCTACATAAATAAAAGTTAAAAAGAAAATCAGTCAACTGAAGGAGATTTTCAGAAAGAATAATCTAATTGTTTTCTTTGAGTTATTTGGAAGTGATTGATAGTAAAAAGCAATCCCCAGGACATTAGGTTTTTATTTTTTATAAAAAAACTGTCAATTCGATTTTTCCCAAAATTTAATTGAATGTTGACAATAATATTTTGTAAAAGATAAAATTAGGTTGGAGCCACTATCTCAAATTTTTAAAAAGATATTAGAGTCCTAAATAAATTTTTACCAACTTTAAGTAATTTTTTTTAGGTTTTCATTTCTTATAAAAAAAATTGTCAATTCGATTTTTCCCAAAATTTTACCACACCTCAAAAAACGTCATTCTTCGTTGTTCAAAATTATTTTGGAGACAAAATCATTTTTTCTTCATAAGAATATTCGATTCCAAAAATATACTTTTTAAGTACCACATTACGATATTTATGATATAAAATTTAATTCAAGTCACTAGCGTTATTGGTTCGTGAGATATTTTGAGTTAACCAAAATTTTAAATTTTTTTTAAATAAAAATAGATAAATTGGGTGGCGCAACAATCCGTTGAGAACTAGGGCCTAGTGACTTACAACTCTCAACCATTCCTGTGTGCTAGTACTGTTGTCAGGAATGGAGGGGACCTACAGTTTTAAGCCGAATTCGAACGGCCAATTTGAGAAAGCACTTTTCATGACAAGAATTACTCTTGGAGAATTTGTCAATTCCTTGCAAGAGGCACTACCCGTGAAACAAACTTTAGATGGCATAGGCAGGGATCGAACCCAAGACCTCTGGCATGACAGTCCAACACACTAACCATCATGCCATGGGTACGCATTTTTTTAAATTGCTATGCTAAAAAAACACCCACTCAATTTTTTTTTCCTGCATCTTTTTGGATTATTAACTGTGTATAAAAATTTATTTGAAGTCGATATCGCTACTGGTTCTTGAACTATGGACGACGAAAAAAGTTTCGCGAACTTACGAGGACGTACGGACGTACTAACGTACGTACACACGCACGCACAGACATCTCTCTAAAAGCCTTATATTTAGTCTGTAGCGACCTTGAAACGTCGAGAAATATAAAAATTTTAAATTCGACAAATCGGACCGATTACAATAACTTCCTATGGCAAGTTAAAAATATATTTTCAAACTAATTTTATTTCACAGAAAATATTGTTTTTATTTCAGTAAATTTTTTATAAAAACCCATCAGTCCGTTTTTTCGTACAAAAATAAAATCTACAAAAAATAGTACTCGAATTTGGTACAAATTGATGTTCGGTTCTCGATATCTCGTGGATAATAGAAGACATTGACTTCAAATTAATTTCATTTATCCAATTTGTATTTGTTTTTATAACTATTTTCGACTAAAATAGATTTCGAACTCAAACTATTTCATTATAGCTATGCAAAATATTGTTGGTAATTTTTAAATTTTCAATAATAATTCAACTGACAACTTTTTTAGCAAAACATGAAAACTTACAAACTTTTAAGCAAGTTCCATCCAGTCGGGATGGAAAGTTTTTTTTTTATAGTTAGCGAACACTAAAAGAGTTTTGTATACCTTTAATATACCAAAGACAAAGACACAGTGTGAGCATTAGGAAAAGAGGGAAGGGTTGGATAGGAGGTGCCGGTGTACATTGATTTTGAATTCCTGAACATTGCAATGATAGGGAAAGATAGAGCGTGGTAAGGCATTCCACATTCGCGTAGTACGGCTAAAAAATGAATCTCTGTACTTCATAGTACGGCCGAAGTTTGGCTCAAGGGTAAACTGATGGGCATTATTAGAAGCGCGGGTATAACGGTTAAATTGTGGGGAGGAATGCAAATGGCTAATTCAAAGTCCGTTAAAATAACGGTAAAAAAAGGGTAAGACAAAAAACTTTAGGACGATGTTCGAGCGACGTAATCGTGTTGATGATGTTAATGTCACCAATCATTTTAAAAGCTCTTCTTTGAATACTGTCCAAGAGGCTTAAATAAGTTACTGGAGCACCAACCCAGATATGAGAGTTATATTCAAGTTTCGGACGTATATAGGTTTTCTAGATTCTCAAAAAGCCTAGACATCTTGCGGCATTTTTTGCAACATCGCGTATGTGATCGCCCCACAAAAATTGGTTGCTGATGCACATTCCGAGGATGTCAAGATTTTCAGTTTCGTTGAGTACCACTCATAGATAGTGGCAAAGTGTGTATATCTCGCTTTAACGATACAAGACAGAATTGTGTTTTCGAAGCATTAAATTCCACACGTTTTTTTATTCCCCATTGTACAATGTACAATGCTGCGTAGATCGGAATTTAATGAGCTTATCATATTTTGCCGTTGCATCAGTTATCAGTGTGGGTCGCATCCTAGCCTCTTTTTTTTATAAAACAATCTTATCATTTACACGTGTTGTTGAACGTTCTCATTCATGGTCATCTGGAAAACGGACTGAATTTATAACATCTAATTTGACAGAGGTAGCCTCAGCAATATGCCCTCTATCAACTGTCAAGAGTCAAAAGTTCGTACATATTTTGTATGTAAAACGTAATTCTTTAAAAGAACTTAAATTTTATAAATTCAAAAAACAAAAAACTTTAGCCTTATTTAACCTTTTTAATTACTTATATTATATAATATTTGATAAAACATAGGATAACCCTAAAATATATATGTATGTTTTAGAATAGGCATTAAATAATGTAAGTCAAAGAAAAATCCTATCTATTTATTTAAATTAGGTTTTTTTCCCTCTTTTTGCTGACCTAGTTATTTATCCTCTATCCTATTTTTCATTCATGATTATTGTTAAAGCTAACCCATATTTTTTTATCTCAAAACTACGTGATTTCATTTTCAAAAAAAAAAAAAAAAAAGAATCTAATAAAAAAGTCTTCCCATTTATTTCCCTTTTTCAGAAATAAAAAACACAACATTTAAATTAGGTATAAGCATAAAACCCCCTTCTATATAAAATATATTTTATACTTACGAATATTTTTCCTATTTCAAGTTTTTTTTGTTTTTGTAAGAGACTGTAAATTTCTTTTTGTTTTTGTTTTTGAAAAAAGTTTTGTTATGTGTTTCGAAACCAAAAATGACAGTTTGTAGGGTAATTACTTTAAAAGACTTCTGATGGTAACATCTGAAAAGTTTAAAATTTATTTTCTTTAGTGTGTTTTGTTGTTGAAAATTCAAAGTAAATCTAATGAAACTCATATTGTAGATACTTTATACTTTATATAAATGATATGTACTTTATTTTTGTGGTGAATTTATAGCTTTTTTAAAGATTTTTATTCATGACACTATCATAGCATTTAGTTTTGATGTACATTTTTATTTTCATGGGGCTGTTCTTCCCCATTTAGTAATGACGCTATTTTTAGTGTTCCTCATTTTTGGGAGGTTATACGTAAATGTTATACATTTTATGGGTCTTACAATGAACAGGTTTGTTTAATTTTATTAATGGGTCCAGAAGCGTATTTCTCAGCTGTTTAAACATTAAAGGAATGAATCCCCAGATTTGTAAACACTTTTCACACACAATGAAAAGCATTAGGTTTATTTTCTCTGTTTGAAGTGGACGAGCGTGTACTAAGTGGATTTGTATTACATTTGGAAAACAGTAAAATAAAGACATGAGCCTTTTTCAAAACTACTTATTCGCTTATTTCACCTCGAGAAGGCTCATGGACACTCAAAATAAAGAGGAATGTAAGAAATAGCAAAATCCTCCAAATTTAGAAAAATGAGAATGCCTTTTTCGCAGTAGATCATATATCTAATTCAAAAAGCAAAGATACTCACGGGTGTTATTTCCTTTCTTTTGGGAGATTTTATTACATAATTTACTGCATCAATTCCTCGCAACACAGACACAGAAAGGTTTTGATAGTCAACTTCAAATTTGGCCAAATTGTCGCATTGACTACCAAAATATTCAATATGACAACCTTATTTTAAAAATTTGACTACTGGATAGTTAATAGAACAATTTTCGATTGTCAATTTTTTGTAGTCAATATGACAATATGAAAACAAAAGTAGTCAATATAACAACTTCGGTCATCAATATGATAATTTGGTTGTCATATTGACTACCAAAATTGACTATCGAGAATTGTTATACTGACTACCAGGTAGTCAAATTAAATTTCGGTTTTCAGCAAAAATTGTCATATTGAATACCGCAGTTGTCGTATTGACTACCGCAGTTGTCATATTGACTACCGCAGTGGTCGTATTGACTACCGCAGTTGTCATATTGACTACCAAATTGTATACAAATTTCGGATCCTAAATATTATCTTGATGTAAAAAATTTAGTGTATTCTTAAAAAAACTTCAAAAGCTTGAGATACTATTACAAAATTACATATCTGAAAATTATCTTTAAGACGAAACTACTAACATTGTGCTATATTGAAAAATTAGTTTAATGACTCAGGTGGATTTTATTCACTATTGTTCAACTTGCCGGAAAATCCAAATTTAAACAACTCCGGATTTGTTTTAACTCGAAATGTTATCGGCAAGTTGAAATTTATTTTTATTTTTTGTTTGACTAGTTGAATTCTCACTCTAGAAGCTTAGATTCAAAAGTAGGCCAGCTTTTAGTTTTGAAATTTTCCTTGTCTCAACTTTTGATTTGACATTTTTGAATACGGTTGTTCTTTATTAATTCAAAGTTCGCCGCCAATTCTACGCTGCCAGTGAGTGTTATGACTCCGCCTGTACTTGAGCGAGTTAGTGATTCTATCGGACCAATCTTTTTTCGCACTGGTACTGTGGCAAGAGTCCTAAGAGATCTAAACACACATAAATCCGCTTCCGGATGGTATCCCGCTATGGTTCTGAAGAGGTGTTCTTCAACGGTGGCAAAACCACTGCGTTAGCTTTTTCATCTGTCCAACTCCTCAGGTCTCGTTCCGAGAGGATGGAAAACTGCATTTGTCCAACCCATCCCCAAAAAAGGCGAATCTTCCTCACCCTCTAATTACCGACCGATTGCACTTACGTCCCTTCTTTCCAAGTTCATGGAAACGCTGATTAATTATCAGCTCAAGAAATATCTTGAAGATCGAAAGCTTCTTAATGACCGACAGTACGGCTTTCGCAGCAATAGGTCCACTGGTGATCTCGTGGTTTATCTCACCGAACAGTGGAGCAAATCTTTACATCGCTTTAGAGAAAGTAAAATTATTGCACTTGATATTTCAAAGGCATTTGATAGGGTTTGGCATCAGGCTCTCTTATCCAAAATGCGTGCTTTCGGTTTTCATGAATCCCTGCGTCGATGGATTAGTAATTACCTTACGGATTGTTCAATACAAGTTGTTTTGGAAGGATTCAAGTCTGAAAATCAAAAAATAAATGCTGTTGTGCCCCAGGGCTCTGTTCTATCTCCAACACTCTTTCTCATTTTTATTAATGATCTCCTGTCTGCAACTTCTAATCCAATACATTGTTTCGCTGACGATAGTACTCTTAGCTTTTCATATTCGTTTTCAGACTCACATCCCTCTTCTTCGGATGTGGAACTTCAACGACAAAATATGATAAGCTCATTAAATTCCGATCTTAACAGCATTGTTCAATGGGGATTAAAAAACCGCGTGGAATTTAATGCTTCGAAAACGCAATGCTGTCTTGTATCGTTAAAGCGAGATATACCCTCATTGCCATTATCCATGGATGGCACTTGCATCAATGAGACTGAACACCTCGATATTCTCGGTATGTGTATCACCAACCACCTCTTGTGGAATGATCACATACGCGATGTCCTTATGCGATGCAAGAAATATTTCACCCCTTCTATTCTGGCTGTTATCTACAAGACTTACATACGTCCAAAGCTTGAGTATAACTCCCATCTCCGGGCTGGTGCTCCTGCAACTTACTTAAGCCTCTTGGATAGTATTGAACGTAGAGCATTTAAATTGATAGATGATAACATCATCATAAGTTCATTTACTTCGCTTGAACATCGTCGCAAGGTCTCTTGTCTGACCCTTTTTACCGTTATTTTAACGGCTTATGCTCTAGTGAAATAGCCAGTTGCATTCCTCCCCTTAAACAGTTCAACCGTAATAATCGCGCTTCTAGGAATGCTCATCGGTATACCCTCGAGCCCAACTTCGGCCGTACTGTCAAATACAGAGATTCGTTCTTTAGCCGTACTACTCGAATGTGAAATGCCTTACCACACTCTGTCTTTCCTAGTCATTGCAATATTCAGGAATTCAAAACCAATGTGCACCGTCATCTCCTTTTAAACCCTCTCTCCTCTTCCTAGTGCTCACACTGTGCCTCTGCATAATAAGGGGGTAGTTATATCCCCTTATACAAAAAAAAAAAATTCTGTTCGATAACACAAAATAAGAATCAAATAAAGCAATGTATATATAGTGTAACTGTTCCCGATGTAATGTACCTTCTTTCGTCAAATAACATCGAGTCTTTTATCAATTCGGGTACCATCATTGAAGTCCGCATTGAAATACGCAAACGGTAGATCAAGTCGCGGTCATCCCATTTCAAAAGATCAACACGTTGAAGAATCTTACATTGTCGTTTTCTCCATCGTCGCTACTCGAAAATAATGGCCAATCCTCCAAGATGTAGTTCACACGAAGCAGTTTAATTTTTTAATAATATAAATTTTATTGCTTTTGCAACCGATGTCAATATTTAATAAGCAAAAATCAAACAATATTCCAAGTTTCCCTCATTAACTCTTGTACTATTTTGAGCATTTGAGGAAATTTTTAGTTGAACAACTCAATTGAACAAAATGAAATTCCCAAGTTTAAGATAAAAATCCCCAAGTTAAGTTCAACATTAAGTGAACGAAATTGCCTTTAAGAAAGATTAATATCATGTTAATTTTTCGGTATTTTAAAGTATCTATAGACCTCAAAAATCAGAAGTTATTTTAAAAAATAATATTTTACATTTTCTTTTTAATGCTTTTTACTGTTTTGAAGTTTTTAAAAGAAGTACATAGTTAAAAATGAAAACTTTTTGGACAATATTGAAAATTAAGTTTCGTGATTTTTGAACTTTGAAGGCCGTTTTGGATAGTGTTTTTATTGCTTCAATTACAGTAAACTTGTATGTTCTTTTTTTGCTGCTGAAAAGGCTACAGTTTGTTAAAATCAAAAGGAAGTTGTGAAATTTGGTGGCTGAAAGTTTTCAAATACTATTTTAAGGAAGCATATAGAAATGGTATTAATCGATTTTCAAAATGGCCAAACAATTTTCTTAAATGACACTTTTTCATAGCAAGAGTTAATACTAGAAGATTTTCAATTCTTATGCAGGATGCAGTAACTTATTATAGCTGGAGTAAATACTTTCATGTGACTTGAAGATGTTTTCGGTACCATTGAATTCGAATTCAAGTGACCATAATTTAAAAAGCCTAGATTTTTGCTCAAAAATTAATTTTGATAGGTATTTATTTTTTAAGTGAACATAACAAAGCTAACAACTCTTTGAAGAAATTCCACAAAAGAATCCATAAACTAAATACAGATTCAAAGTAAACTCAAAGATATTCCATTTAAGCTTTCTTGAGAATGTTTGCATATATAGTTACGGTAGTTATGCCGTTTTATATTCAATTTATAAACCAAAAACCAAAGAATATCAAAACAAAATCTCATCTGATGCATTTGAGCCTTAGATTCCTACCTCTACCTAACCTGTAGCCACGTTTTAAGGATTTCATCCACAAATCCCATTTGAATTAAAGATTTAAACCTTTATCAACGAAGAGAACTTAAGATTAACATGCATAGATGCACGCGCTTAAGAAGGTATAGGTTAGGTACCTATTTAGGTTGCATATCTCTGCATATTCGCTTTCTCTCTCTGTTTCTCGCTCTGTACATCCGTATGCTCCTTGAATATCCTGAGATATTGTATTAATTATTCAATATTAATCCGCCACTAGCATAACATATGTCCAACCTCTCTTGTTGCATTCAAACATAAAACACTCTCTTGCTCCTGCAGTTGCAATATAGGTACACAACCCACAACCTACAACCTACATTTCCATCTGCACATACAGGACACACAAATCATATTCATCAGAAAGCGAAACAGGATAACAGGAGGCTACACAAACATTGGCTCCAGCTCAAACTCCAGGCCCAGCTCTAGCTCCAGGTACCTACATATATGCTCTACACACTGTATGCCATTAACCACCATAAAGAGAATTAGTGAGACATGTCCCCGCATGTTTTCCAAGCAAATTTCTCATTTAAGCTAACAGTAAAGGACCACATATGCCGCACACACAGTTTCATTCATTTTAATATTTTTGTGTGTGCCTGAGAGTTGGCTGCGCTGGGCTGGGCAATCAAAACAAATCACAGTAATTGCAGTCACACAGATGAAGCCCAACAACTGTAAAATACCCAGGCGGCGCGAGGCGGGCCAGGTAGCAACAGTAGTGGTGAGTGGAGTATTTTAGTTCGGTGGTTACCGTTACCGACCTACAAACGGGCAATTAATGAAATGATTCAGGTATTCAGAAGTCACCACTCGCCACCAACCAACCAACGCAACGTACCCAATCAACCAACTCTAACCGAACGAACGTATAAAAGTCGATATACCACCCCGTTCGTCCTGCCATCAAGTAACTATAGAGTTAGCCATATAAATGGTGGGACCAGCCATTTCATAGTGCCGTGGGCCGGTACGGTAGCAAAAGGATTCGCTTCATTAATCACTCACATAACTGCATATCATGCCAGAGTCGCAAGCGTTTGCAACATATTTATATGAGTGGAATTGCCCGAGGTACCACAGAAACGTTCAAGCAGCACAGAACCAACCAAAGCTTTTAGTAGGCTTAACAATACGCGTACTACTATGCCGACCGGCCGGCCGGCCGTTTAGCCAAGTTCTTAATTTAACTGTGCTCATTAATGTCGGAGGCGCACCAATAAGCACCACCCGAGGATTAAATTAAACACAACTTTGAACATCACAACTAATTTAAATTAATTCCTAATGGACGGCTAACGGTTACACACCCTGAGAAGGAAATCAAGCGAACGATTAAATTGGCATCGCACCACAGCTACAGCTACAACAGCTAAAAGCCTACATCCATTGAGCCATACCAAGCATCAGCGCGAGTGTCGCTGTCATCGTGTCCTGGATGATACCCTTCCCAAGACCAAGCCCAAGCCCATGTCCATCTGTTCCTTGTCAGCTTTGACTCCTTCATCTCTCGTGCGTCATCATCATCCCATTCCCATTTGCCATGATGTCTTTCCCCTTCAAGCTTCTATACATGGAATAGAAACCCATTTTTGTTTTTACTTTTTCGTTTGATTTTATGAGCAATTTTCGAGAAAGTTTCTGCTTAATTAATGGCAGCTATAAAATATCAGGCTTGAGTTGAAGGCGAGAGGGAAGGCAGTCTGTTTCCGTTGGGGCAGGCTGGCGATGATATTTTCAGAAGGTATACCTACTTACTTACTTACTCTGATGGCAATGGTAAAAGCTGAAGGCCGGAAGCTAGTGTCAGAGATTCAGAGTGAAAGTGTCTTCGAGTGTGAAAAAGGAGCGAATGTGATTCATTAACAAAAGTTCTCGTTCATATCGAAGGCGGGCGACAAGGCTTTTCACTAAAAAGTAAGTAGACTTCGTTCCTCTCTCGCTTTCAAAAATTCTGATTCTGATGATGCAATTAGGAACTTTAATGACATTAAAATTCAAATCGGTTGCAAAAATGATGACTTCGATTATTTGCACATAAAATTTGATATTTTTTCGTTATCGCATCTAATTTTCGAGCAATCGGAAATCATGTTTACAATAATTTGGGTTTTATGAGACTTTAATTAGGGAAAAATTGATTTAATTTCCCGAAGTAATTTTTTGTGTACTTTTATTTTAGTTTGAAATTAGATCGTCCGGTTTAATGAAGCTTTGAAAGTCTATTAGCTGTGACCGGAAGAAGATAACTTTAATTATTTTTTTTAAATTAAATTAATTTCACATGAAGTAGAATTGGAAATAAAACAACGCCAGCGCCAGCAGCGTGGATAATGGAAACGTGCCTAGAATAAAGCAAATCGTTCAATAATAATTGATAATAGAGTTTCGGAAATGGCCATTAAATTGTAATTGCCGACATAGTTAATTATGTGACTATAATTCAGACAAATTTTATGGGGCAGTTAATGGTTTTTAAATTTCAATACAAATTTATATTTGAAGTTTTAAGGGTAAAGTAAAGTTATGTTAAAGACTAAAATACCTAAATCAAAGATCTTTTTTGTAGTAAATGAAATAATTGTTTCAGTACAATCAGTACAAATTAAAATAAATCTGATGAAACAATCTTGACAGAAAACTTGAAGGGCGGTGTCTTATTGACTTTTAATAACGATTGATAGCCATAAGTTGCTGAAGAATGAAGAACAAAGCATAAAAATGAGGATTGGGCAAGTGAAAAGGACACAATTCCATTTTAAAGTCCAGAACAAAAATTTAAATAACCGCTAACATTACATTAGACCGTTTTTCTCAATATTTGATTGCATACTTTTTACAGTTCGTTTTACTTTTTTTTTACTTACTTACTTAAGGTGACGCTACAGTCCGGACGGATCTGGGCCTCAACCAACATGCGTCTCCAGCCAGCTCGATTCCAAGCTAGCTGTATCCAGTTTCGCACGCCAAGTTGGTTGAGGTCTTCTGCCGCCTGCGTGTGCCACCTGAGTCGCTGTCTTCCTCTACTGCTCCGTCCCTCACGATTGTATTCGAGGACCTTTCGGGCTGAAGCGTTGATGTCCATTCCCTCTTCGCATGATCTAGACATCTTAGTCGTTAGACTTTTATTCTTTTAACCAGGTCAGTTTCCTGTACAGGCCGTACAGTTCGTCATTGTATCTTCTCCTCCACTCTCCATCTATGCAGACGGGACCAAAAATCACCCGAAGAATTTTTCTCCGAAGCATCCTAAGACGCTCTCATCTTTCTTTGACATGGTCCAGGCCTCAGCGCCATAAATGAGAACCGGGATACTCTATGATTTGCAAGAGTTTTTCTTCGGGATGTCAAAACTAGACATTGCTCTGTAGAGCTCTTCCCCATAAATGCTGTCATATGCGGCTTCAAAATCGATAAAGAGATGATGGGTATCGATTTGAAGTTCCTGGTTTTTTTCTAAGATCTGCCGTAATGTGAATATTTAGTACAATGGTGGACTTTCCTGGTATGAAGCCACACCGATAAGGGCCTATCAGGTTGTTGACGAACGGCTTCAGTTCAGACGTTCACATAATAAGGCGGAAAGGATCTTATATGCAATGTCCAGGAGACTGATGCCTCTGTAGTTGGCGCAATTTAGAGGGTCTCCTTTTTTGTTTACGGGGCAAACTATATGCTGAGAGTCCACCAGACTTGACTAGGGTATTCGGATTTAGTGATATACGAATTCGAGAATTCTTTAGACCCACGTTTGATGAAACCAAGGGATGAGTTGGCCTTGTGAATAATGGGTTCGAGTTTGGTAGGAAAGATAAGATCGCTTACGGATGAATGTTATAAATTGGTATTTAGCTACATTGAGTTCTAAGACATTTTTGTCGCACCTAGTCTGAAATGAGTCAAGATCATTTTGGAGTACGACAGAATCAGATGGAGTAGAAATAAGTTTTATTACGTTCATGTCATCAACGTAAATAGAGACGTCGTAATAGTTAATAATAGTTAAGACAAATAATAAAGGACCAAGGTGTCTCCCTTGAGGGACTCCTAAGTTTGCATAAATGAGATCGGAGATTGAGAACTGAAAACAATTCTATATCAAGGGGTTGCTAGGTACGATCTGAGCCACGCAATACAAAATTGTGTGAAATAAAGGGCTTTAAGTTTAAGATAAATCATTTGGTAATCGATTTTATCAAAGGCTTTACTAAAGTTTATAGTAATAACGTCCACTTCAATGCCTTTCTCTGATTCGTTTAAAATTCAGTGTGATTGATTGTAGTGGATTTGCCTTTTAAGAAGCCATGTTGTTGGAAAGAAAAAACAAAATAGGTCTACAATGAAAATAGAGAGAGTCGTATACAATGCTTTCGAAGAGATTTGGAATTGAAGAAAGCTTGGCTATGGGCTTGTAGTTCATAAAATAACTTTTTGCTCTTTTATGAACAGGCAAAATAAAGGATTCTTGCCAAGGCTTTGGACAGAAAGTATACTTACATTTCTTGACGATTCAAGGTCCCTAGAATATAAATCAAAGATTTTTAGAGAAATGTCTGTGTGTGCGTATGTACGTAGTTCGTACGTCCGATGTTCGATTCTCGATATCTTGTGAATAAATCAAGCTATTGACCTCAAAATAATTTCATTGTAAAATTGCTAAAAATTGGTTTTGGACTTAAAATCTCGTTACCAAAAATTGATTTTCAAATCAAACTATTTAATCATATGCAAACTATTGTGTGTAATTTGTAGTTATTTTTTTAGACACATTCAACTGACAACTATTTTAACAATTTAGTTTTAACTTCCAGTAGGAAGTTATTGCAATCGCTCCGATTTGTCGAATTGAAAATATTGACATTTCTCGACGCTTCAAGGTCCCTAGAGTCGAAATAAAAGATTTCTAGAGAGATGTCTGTGCGTGCGTGTGTACGTAAGTTCGTACGTCCGTATGTTCGCGACGTTTCCTTCGTCGTCCATAGCTCAAGAACCAGTAGAGATATCGACTTCAAATAAATTTTGTTATACAGAATAATGCAGAAAGATGCAGAAAGGGCTCTCAAGAAAATTGCGTGGGTGGTTTTTTTTTACAATAGCAGTTTAAAAAAAAGGTGAAAATTTTGGTTAACCCTAAATATCTCACGAACCAATAACACAAGAGACTTGAATTAAAATTCATATTATATATTGTGACGTGATACCAAACAAATATATTTTTGGAAAAAAATTCCAATTAACGGTTTCTTTTTATAAATCAAAAAAAACTGAAACAAAATATTTGTCACCTCGAAAAATTTACCAACAAAAAATGATTTTATCTCCAAAACAATTTTGTGCAACGAAGAATATCAACTTGACAGTTTTTTTATAAAAAATTAAAACCAACAAAAAAAAACAATACTAAAACTTGGTAAAAATTTATTTTCGACTCAAAAATAAATCTTTTCAAAAATTAAAAATATTGACTTAAAACTTATTTTATCTCACAGAAAATATTGTTTTCGACATTCAATAAATTTTTTATAAAAATCCAACAGCCAATTTTTTTCATAAAAAAATAAAATCTACAAAAATTAGAACGCAAATTTGGTAAAAATTTATGTTCGGTTCTCGACATCTCTTAAACAATAGAATATATTGACTTCAAATAAATTTTATTCATCTAATTTGTATTTGTTTATATAAGAAATCAAAACTTTTAAGAAAAGCTACAAAAAATTGGTAAACATTTGTTTTCGACTAGAAATATCGTTAACAAAAATAGGTTTTAAAATCAAACTATTTTATGATACATAAAATATTGTTGGTACTTTCTAATTTCCTTAGAATAATTCAACTAACAACTTTTTTAACAAAACTCGATAACCTACAAACCTTTTAAGCAAGACAAATCGACAGATGGGATGGGAAGTTATCAGTGTAGGTCGCATCACAGCCTTTTTTAAGGGCATGCGAAGACCTCGTTCCTTTAAGCCAACAAAATAAAATATAAAATTTCTTCATTCATATATGTAAAGAAGTATAGGTATTATGTAGGAACTGTTCTATGAAAATTAAATATCTATTTTATTATAGGACATAGCTGAACTTATCCTTAACATCATCATATTCATATCTCTTAGCTTCTTAACAAGATTATGCAACGAATAAAATAAAAAGATATATACATCCCAACACGCGAAGTCGCTTATCCTAATTGATTTTATACTAAGCAATAACACAACCATACAAAAATCAAGACTATAAGAAAAATTGAATTCCTTAAAAATTCTAAGGATGTGCGCATTTAAAAAAAATCCTAGCTCAGCAAATGTATGTTATTTCGTTTTGTTGTCTTTAAGCAAAAATTCCTTCATCATTCCGATGCCGGCCGCGGTCCTTAGTCATTCCTCAGTCTTATACGTAGGTCGGTAGGTTTAGTTAAAGCTCGTGGCTCGTCCCTTTCCATTTCCTTTGGTCAGTGTCAGTGATGCTGAGGCTGCATGTTATACTTAGTTTGAATACGAAAATAATTAAAAACGAAAAGAATCAAGTGTTTCCTTCTTTATTTTTTTTCTGCGTCTTAAAGGAACGCGGTTTTTTATACTTCTTGTGAATTATTTTCAAAACCTCCAAAGCACAAAAAAAAACATCTTAGGTATGATGTTGATGATGATGATGGCGGCAGCCGGCTTCACTGTCATCGTTTTTTTGGCTGGCAGGAAGATTCTCAATTCATACTATATACTTAACTTAGTCCTTAGACTCTTTTCCGCTATGGCTTTAGTTGTTTTCTTTCCTGCTCATCTTCTTCGTCGTTAATTTCTTTTTTCATCCCTCTGCTCATATTTTTCTATTATATCAAAGTTAACATTGAAAAGTAAAAATGGCGACAGGATATTTTGTATACCTCATTATTTTATCATAATAAATCTTTGTGTATACATATATATTTTGTGTTGTTTTTGTAGTTTTCTGTGTTTTCTTTTTTTCTTCTTATTTTTCTATGAGCTATTGTGCCCCTTTGTATCATCTTTTCTTTCAATAGACGAAGAAAAAAAATTAAAGAAAAACAACAAAATCTTAGAAGATTCCTCTTTTGTAAGAATCGGCTTCAAGATTTGATTCACTTCAATGCTGCTGGTTCGTTCCTTTGGTCAGCAGAGAGTGTAGAATCTCTTCCAAGACTATCAGGAAAATATAAAGAACAAGAAGAAGAAGAAGCTGTACCTATCAATTCAAAGAAATTAAATTTTTTCCGACAACCTAGACCACGACCATTGACTATAAAGATACACTACATAACCTACCCCCAAAGAATCGAGGACATCACAATCAGGATATTCTCCTACATACATAAGTAAAAGTCCTGGAAAAATCATTGAAAAAAGTTAAGTCTGTGTTGTGCTGTTTGTCCATTCATTTCTCGATGTCGTTCTGCTTACACATCGTAAAGAGGATGTCATTTGTCAGAATGAGCGCACCCGGAAGAGCAATGGTGAAGAATCATATAGTTACTATCTTCGTTGTCGGTTGTCAGTAAACCTACCTACTACATAGCTCCCAACCTATCTACTACCCTTGATGTTGTGTCCTTTGATTGATAACAACATATGTATGTATATAGGTTAAAACTTTTTTATTTTTTGAGTTTATGTACGTTGCACTTGTGAACGAGAGTATTCCTTTTTTTGTTGTTGTTGTTGTTGCTGCCCTTCCTTAGTCCTTTATATTACTGTCAGAGCTAGTAGTGTCGTCTAACAAATCAAGTTAGATGGCAAAGTTGATTTGAGCTATCTTGTTTGGCGGCAGCGTTTGTTACCTTATTTCTTCTTTTTTTTCTATCTGAAACGAATTCAGCTGACTAAGGATGAAGTTATACTGTGTACGAGTAGTACTGATGTAGGTCCTCGTACATACTGATTTATGAATGCTGAATTCAATATTCTAAATTTATACACAAACAGGAAGAAAAAAGTTGATGTAAATTGAAACCAATTTTACGCCATTTGTAAGAATTCTCTATAAAAATACACAGTCACATAGCTCTATGGAACTTTGGAGAGTTTGGTTTTTGTATATATTTGATTGTTGATTATGTTTGTTTGTTCTTGGTTGTTGCTTGACACTTGACATGACAGTTGTAACTTGAAACAAAAATTTATATAAATGGATTGAAAATAAGGGTCTTAGGAAAGAGTTGATAAGGAATTTATTTTATAAAGTTTATTATTGTAGGAATTATTTTGGTTGGGATATCGAGTGGATCTATTTAAAGGCTTTAAATTCTCCAATTTCATCAAAACCAAATCGAGGTGCACAACCTCTTGTTCATCTACTTCCAAATATAGAATTTGCAAAACATAAACTTTTGTATTTTGCCTGATGATTAGGTTTTTGCACATTTTTTACATTTATCTACGCTTCAAGGTTCGTAGTTCGTATGTTTGGGATACCTTTTCCTCAACTATAATATCTGCTGAAAAATGAGTAGAGATGTCGTCTTTCATTGGAACATCGAACAAAAGATCCAAAGACGTTATTGTTATTGCAAGATGAAGTTTTACCTTAAGTCCCGGTTATTTCGTGGTGCCCCAGACTCAAAGATCCGTAGCTTTGATTTAGGCAAGAATAAGGCTACCGTATAGAGAACTTCCCGCTTTGCGTGCATTTGATCTCTGGCGAATATGAATAGCTTAGCAGTGAAGCTCTTGAAGTCGGACATATTTGCTGCAACAAACACCTCGTGAAGCACTGCAGTAAGGATCAATTTCATATCTGTATGCGTCTCAATCCATATTACGTTATCCGCATCAACTAGATGTTGTCGTATGCCGAAGATTATACGCTGCGCTCCAAATTGGAGTAAAAGGTGTTTTTGGTAAACCACAGGGTACTGTTGATTATGTCCACATGGGACAGCTAATAATGTATGTGCGTTCAAGCGATCCGTTACAAGACTCAAGTTAATGAGGCTTTGCGTCATGCCAATTTCAAGTTTCCAGAAAAGCAAAAGATTTACGTCTCAAACAGATGGGGATATACCAAATACGATCGTGAGCGTTGTTTTTTAGCTGAAGTAGTATTTAAAGTCTGAAACTGAAAAACTAATTGCTGGTTTTCCCAGGGCTCCGTTCTGTCTCCGACTCTCTCTCTTTAATTCATTAGCGATCTTTTGTCTGCCATTTCTAATCCAACTGTTTCACAATCCAACTGACGAAAGCACCCTCAGCTTTTCATTTTCGTTTCTAGATTTACATTCTTGTCCTTCGGTTGTAGTTCTTCAAAAGCATCTTATGTTAAGCTCATTAAATTTCGATCTCGACAGCATTGTCCATTAGGGAATTATTAACCGTGTAGAATTTAATGCTTTAAAAACTCATCGCTGTCTCCTGTCCATGAGTGGCACTTGCATCCAGGAAACTAATCAACTTTCAGTACTTGAAGTGTGAATTACAAATTACTTCTTATAGAATGAACACTTATTCGACATTGCCAAAAATGCTGTCTTAATATTTCGACGGTGCAAGAAATTTTTCACCTCTTCTGATCTGGCTCTTATTTACAAAGTTTTCATTTGTCCAAAGCTTAAATATAACTCGCATATCTAAGCTGGTGCCCCCAAAAAACAAGTTTAAATCTCTTGGATAGGAATCGGAAAAGAACTTTGCATGCACCTAACCAAAATGATCTCCAGCTGCTTTGAAGAGCTCAGCATTCAAGCCATCTGCTCCAGCGACTTTGTTAGACTTCAGCTTAGATATGACAATCCTTACTTCGTCTAAGTCGGGAAGACGGGATTTTTGGTTTTCGTCGTCCACCTTGAATGCATCATCCTGCCTGATAGCGGAATTCGGTTCGTCGTCGCCGTTATTAAGTCTGCAGAAGTTGTCCTTCCATATAATCAGCATTGATTGCGATTCCACTTTCGTCTTTATAGCCTTCTGTTCGAGGTTTATGTACATTAGGGTGATTCAAAACATTCTTTTTTTGTTTTTTTTTCTTTCAAACAAGCTTAAAAGTTTAAATTCAATGTAAAAAGATGCCAGTTAAAAGTTGAGCCCTTAATATTAATATTAAGACTGTCCGCATCCAGTGTTGTTCCTCTACGTGTCGACTTTAATTGTCTACATTTTAACGTAGACAATCGGTCGACAATGTCGACAATGTCGATAATGTAGACAATGTGTCGACAATGTAGACAATCACTTAAATGTGTTTTTAAATAGGAATTTAATCAATGGACACGGTATAGTGTTTAGTCAAATTCTGGCGCCACAAACTTTTTACAGGAAACCACCCACTCAGGAAAATTTGGACCCAGGAGTTAGAAAATAAGGGAACCCTAAATGACTGATTCACCCACTAACTAGCAGATATCTTGATTTCAGAAATGTAAAAATAGTGTATAAATACGGTATAAATTTTAAAAAAATGGTACTATTTATGTTTATTTTTGTAAAAAATTGATCCCATAGTTAAAATTTAATAGTAACAAAAAATAAAAAAAAAAGAACAATTATTTAACGGACAATAAATTATTAATTGTCTTCACAAATGAAAAGTAAACTTTGTGGTGTTGCCAAACTTTTACATTTATGAATTCGGCCATTATCAAATTTATGGACCACTTTCTGATATTTTCAAAACATTTAATTTCTTACAACGGTACGTCTTGTGGTGAAAACTTTCATAGAATTATGATTTATGAATTAGAATTATATGAGGCTATTCCGATTGCTGCAAAATATTCAAATTTGGTAGAGCTGTAAATCTTAAAGTGAATAGAAAGGTACAAACTGAAATGTTGTTGCGTGGCATCCGCCCACTTTCTTAAAATCGTTATCAATTAAATCACCAGTAAGTTGGAAGAAATGAATTTAACCATCTGACCTTACTTTTAGGAAAACGCAAAAAACTGAATAACGTCTATATTTGACTCCTCTCAGATTTTTGACATGAATAAAATAAAGCTGTCGATGTTTTGAGTTGCATGAGATAATTTTGTTATTTCTATAGGTTCGTAGTAGCTTGATGTACCGTGTTTCATTTGGATTTTTCTCCTTCAAAATAAAAATTTAAATTACAAACAGCCCTATTCTGCTACACGTTCACATGAATGTTTGTCTTCTGCTGGATAAAAGAAATTGCTTGAAAATGCTTATAAATTGATAGCGAAATAAAATTTAAACAATTAGATTGCCTTTAGAAATCCAATAATAAATCTTGTTAAAGTTTTGCATTCAAAGGATGCAAGATTTCAAGAAATACAAACCGACTTTTATTGAATATTGACAAATGTAAAACTATGTGTTTTACACGCAAAAAAACAATTATAGATTATAACTATTTATTAGATTCTTCCTCCCTTTGTAAGCTGTCCGTTTTCTCTGATTTAGGTGTTATTCTTGACAGTAAATTAACGTTCTGTGACCATTATAACTTTATAGTTAAAAAAGCTAACAAGATTTTAGGTTTTATTAAACGTTTTTCTCGTGACTTTCGTGACCCCTACGTCTTAAAACTTCTTTATGTATCATTTGTCAGGCCAATACTTGAATACGGCTGTATTATATGGGCACCATACTATTCAGTCCATATAGACAGACTTGAAAGTATCCAAAAAAGATTTATGCGTTTTTGTCTTCGTTTTCTTCCGTTTTCCCAAATATTCACACCACCTCCTTATTCTCAGAGACTTTTGCTAATAAACCTCCCTACACTTTCACAATATAGACAATATCTCCAATTTTGTTTTATTTTAAAATTAATTAATGGTTCTATTATATCCGCAACAGCTCTGAATCGTCTAAATTTTAGCTATAGTCAAACTAGCATAAGAAGACAGATACCTTTATGTCCGATCTTTAGCAGAACTAACTATGGTATGAATAGCCCTTTAAATCAATTGATTTCAGTCTTCAATAAATTTTATAATTTAATTTCATCTGTTAATGACAATGTTAAAAGTAAACAATTTAAAGAAAGCTTTTTTAATATGTTATAGTATTTATTTATTTCTATGTTAATTTAAAATTTCAAATTAAAAATTATGTAAATAGCTATAAGTTTATATTAACGTTAGATAATTAACGGATTAAATAAATAAATATTTTGAAGTAAATGTAACGAATCATTCACGTGAATCGAAAGATTCGAACGAATTGTATAGCAGAATAGGCCTGAAAATAAAGTTGACTGCAAAAAGTTTTTATTTTTCTAATATAAAGCTTAAGCTATAAAAAATAGATACAATTAATAAAGAAATATATAAAATTTTATACTTACATACGTAACTGCATCTGTTAAATCTACGAAAGAAAGAGAAACCACTTTGAAAACAGAAATGTAGGTGATTTTAAAAAGCATAAGTTGGAAGAAGAAAATAAAACCGGGAATTATTTCCCTATTCCAACTAGCTAATGCTTTTTAAAACCACTTCAAGCTATTTCTGTTAGCTAAATGGATTTCTTGGACTTAACAGATTCGTCTTTCTATACAGAGATGACATTTTCCATTAAAATTTAATATAAGGAAACTTTGGAACTTATTCCCTTTTTCATTTAAAAAGAGTTCTTGGGACTTCTGTAGGATTATGAAATAAGAACGGTAGAATGGTAGGTATAAGTGCATTTATCTACAAAATAAAAATCGAATATTTAAGGTCTTCCGGGCGGGCGTGGTATCCGCCAAATTTATTGGAATCGTTATGAAATGTGAAGCACTGTAGAAAAATGAAATTTGGTAGAGTGATATGATATGAAGTTCATATACATATGTAGTATAAAGGTACGAAATGAAAACTGGAAATTTTCCATTCAGGGCGAGTGGTACCTACTAAGGTACTTTGACGTTGGATGACGACCTTTTTAAAACCTGACCAGTAAACCAGTGAACTAAGAAGGTTTGGTTTTTGGTTATCATTACAAATATCTAACATAATTCAAAAGTTTTTCGATATCTTTATAAACAAAGAACTAGGTAGGTACGCGTTTAGATTTAGAACAAATGATTTTTTACGACTATATTGTTGTTTGACACATCTTTTTCTTTTAGTATTTTTTTTTTAACTTTTTTGTTTTTGGTTCGATAGGTAGGTACATTTTAGTAGGATAAATTATGAATAATGATGGTTTGGCGAATTGTCTACATTGTTGACAAATTTATGTCAACAATTGTGAATTGTCTACATTGAATTGTCTACATGTAGACAATCATGTAGTCTACATTTATAGTCTACATGGCACAACACTGTCCGCATCGCGTTTTTCTATTTCCCGTAAGAATAATATGGATTTTTTGAGTGATTTGTTCCAATAAAACCATCAAAATTGCTGGAATGCATCAAAAACCTTCAAATTTTCGATAAATTTAACTTTGGCCTTAAATAACTTGTAAACTATTAGTAACGTTTTTCTCGTGACTTTCGTGACCCCTACGTCTTAAAACTTCTTTATGTATCATTTGTCAGGCCAATACTTGAATACGGCTGTATTATATGGGCACCATACTATTCAGTCCATATAGACAGACTTGAAAGTATCCAAAAAAGATTTATGCGTTTTTGTCTTCGTTTTCTTCCGTTTTCCCAAATATTCACACCACCTCCTTATTCTCAGAGACTTTTGCTAATAAACCTCCCTACACTTTCACAATATAGACAATATCTCCAATTTTGTTTTATTTTAAAATTAATTAATGGTTCTATTATATCCGCAACAGCTCTGAATCGTCTAAATTTTAGCTATAGTCAAACTAGCATAAGAAGACAGATACCTTTATGTCCGATCTTTAGCAGAACTAACTATGGTATGAATAGCCCTTTAAATCAATTGATTTCAGTCTTCAATAAATTTTATAATTTAATTTCATCTGTTAATGACAATGTTAAAAGTAAACAATTTAAAGAAAGCTTTTTTAATATGTTATAGTATTTATTTATTTCTATGTTAATTTAAAATTTCAAATTAAAAATTATGTAAATAGCTATAAGTTTATATTAACGTTAGATAATTAACGGATTAAATAAATAAATATTTTGAAGTAAATGTAACGAATCATTCACGTGAATCGAAAGATTCGAACGAATTGTATAGCAGAATAGGCCTGAAAATAAAGTTGACTGCAAAAAGTTTTTATTTTTCTAATATAAAGCTTAAGCTATAAAAAATAGATACAATTAATAAAGAAATATATAAAATTTTATACTTACATACGTAACTGCATCTGTTAAATCTACGAAAGAAAGAGAAACCACTTTGAAAACAGAAATGTAGGTGATTTTAAAAAGCATAAGTTGGAAGAAGAAAATAAAACCGGGAATTATTTCCCTATTCCAACTAGCTAATGCTTTTTAAAACCACTTCAAGCTATTTCTGTTAGCTAAATGGATTTCTTGGACTTAACAGATTCGTCTTTCTATACAGAGATGACATTTTCCATTAAAATTTAATATAAGGAAACTTTGGAACTTATTCCCTTTTTCATTTAAAAAGAGTTCTTGGGACTTCTGTAGGATTATGAAATAAGAACGGTAGAATGGTAGGTATAAGTGCATTTATCTACAAAATAAAAATCGAATATTTAAGGTCTTCCGGGCGGGCGTGGTATCCGCCAAATTTATTGGAATCGTTATGAAATGTGAAGCACTGTAGAAAAATGAAATTTGGTAGAGTGATATGATATGAAGTTCATATACATATGTAGTATAAAGGTACGAAATGAAAACTGGAAATTTTCCATTCAGGGCGAGTGGTACCTACTAAGGTACTTTGACGTTGGATGACGACCTTTTTAAAACCTGACCAGTAAACCAGTGAACTAAGAAGGTTTGGTTTTTGGTTATCATTACAAATATCTAACATAATTCAAAAGTTTTTCGATATCTTTATAAACAAAGAACTAGGTAGGTACGCGTTTAGATTTAGAACAAATGATTTTTTACGACTATATTGTTGTTTGACACATCTTTTTCTTTTAGTATTTTTTTTTTAACTTTTTTGTTTTTGGTTCGATAGGTAGGTACATTTTAGTAGGATAAATTATGAATAATGATGGTTTGGCGAATTGTCTACATTGTTGACAAATTTATGTCAACAATTGTGAATTGTCTACATTGAATTGTCTACATGTAGACAATCATGTAGTCTACATTTATAGTCTACATGGCACAACACTGTCCGCATCGCGTTTTTCTATTTCCCGTAAGAATAATATGGATTTTTTGAGTGATTTGTTCCAATAAAACCATCAAAATTGCTGGAATGCATCAAAAACCTTCAAATTTTCGATAAATTTAACTTTGGCCTTAAATAACTTGTAAACTATTAGGTTTATCAAAAAATTATATGAGACCTTTTTTGTAGAGCGTTCAATTCCCTACAAAAATAAGTAAAAGTGTCTTTTTTATAATACATGACAGACTAGGAATAAAATTCAAAAAGTGCAGAGAATAATTTTTCCATATTATTCTTACGGGAAATAGAAAAACGCGATGCGGACAGTCTTAATATTAATATTAAGGGCTCAACTTTTAACTGGCATCTTTTTACATTGAATTTAAACTTTTAAGCTTGTTTGCAAGAACAAAATTTTTTTTTGAATCACCCTAATGTACATACTTGTGAATTTCGTTTCACGTGCTGATAAAACTTTCGAACTTCTTTCCTGCTTTTGAGCCTTTCAACATCTTCGACCGCACGCTTCTAATGCTCTCTCTTTTTCCTTCGGTGTTCCTCTCTCCTCTTCCGCTCATAGAGCTCGACAGTAGCTCTCGTTCTTCTATGCAGCTCTGCTTTGCGTGTCTGTTGTTTGGCTGCATTTGCCTGCCGACATTCCTCATCAAACCAGGGGTTAATTCTTGGTGGCTGCTTGAAACCCAGCACGTCAGAGGTGGATTCTGTGATTGCATCTTGGCAATGTTGCCACTGGTTATCGTTCTCGATACATTGTGTTGGCGGCAGAGAATTTCGAGAGAGGTTACTTGTGACTCGGTCGGAGAAGGATTTGGCGATCTCTTGCGATTGTAGCCGTTCGACATTGTATCTTCTCCCAGCATCTTCCTGCTTTGCCTTGGGTCTGGAAACCCGAAGTACTACCTTGGCTACAACGAGGTTTTGGTCCGAGTAGATGTTAGAAGCACGTGTTCTATTAAGTAACCTAACATTCCACGTGAATATCCGAAGTTCGTTGTCCTTAATTCGTTTGCGTGTATTGTCAACAGTAAATCCGTCTGTATCCGAGGCTTCTTGGTGGTTCGCAACTAGGTTTTATTTATGTGGTCATAAAGTCACCCTGACGCACGATCTTCAACCTGAAGGACCAGATCCATGATTAAACTCTAAGGGCGAGAGCCGGCATAACTGCTCCTTACAGGCCTGGACTTCGAATATGTCGTAGTAGCCATAAAAAGTGTTCATTAAGTAGTTCAACCTAACTGGACGCCACCGTTGATTCCATCTTGGGAATTCCTCCGCCGCCGTCTGGATAGAGGAGAGGTGCCTTAGTGGAAACATCTCTCCCCCCCTCTCTCATTTGCTACACCCAACAACTTTCCACTGGGGTTGGAACCCAATCTGCAGTTGAGGTTCATCAAGGGAAGGTGAGAGTAGGTGTTGATAGACAGAGGTCCTCTTCAATGCACATGTCTACCATTTGAACACCTGAAAACACCATTGGTTCAGTTTAAAATCTCCATATCTCTATAGGAAATATGCCTCTTACACACGAGACGGTTTCGTCCGTATGGTTAAAATCCGTACGATTTTTTTCCGTACGGACTTTGTTTTCACACATAACGTATTTTCCCCGTGAATGGTCTACGTTTGGTTATATTTTAGATATTTTTCTTTAGTACAAGTGACCACAAAAACGGACGGCAGACGAATAAAAATCGTTGTGAATGCGTTCGCGTAGTCACGTACGCCACTTATAAGACGGCGGCGACGCACGGCACGGTTGCCGTATATTTCAGTCGTTGAGACGGCTGCTTTAAATCATCCGTACGGAAAAAACCCGTCTCCGTCCAGTGTGAAAGCTTTAGTTAATTTTATAAGTTTACTATCAATGGCTCACGGATAAAAACCGTACGGATTTTAACCGTACGGACGAAACCGTCTCGTATGAAAGAGGCCATACCTATAATTTTAATTTATCAATTGAATTTTTTTGAATGACGTTTTTCAGGGGCAACAAAGGACCCACATTAAAGGGTCGCGCCCCAACCTCTTTTTTAACTTCCCATAGGAAGTTATTGTAATGGGTCCGATTTGTCAAATTCAAAATTTTGACATTTCTCGACGTTTCAATGTCCCTAGAGTCGAAATAAAAGATTTTTAGAAAGATGTCGGTTCGTGCGTGTGTACGTATGTCCGTACGTTCGCGACGTTTTTTTTCATCGTCCATAGCTGAAGAACCAGAAGAGATATCGACTTCAAATTAATTTTGTTATACAGATAATAAGACAGAAAGATGCAGAAACGGCTCTCTCAAGAAAATTGCGTGGGGGGTTTTTTTACCATAGCAGTTTAAAAAAAAGGTGCAAATTTTGGTTAACCCTAAATATCTCACGAATCAATAACGCTAGAGAATTAAATTAAATTTTATATTTTTTATTGTAATGCGATACCAAACAAATATATTTTTAGAAAAAATACCAATTAACGTTTTTTTTATAAATCAAAAAAACTGAAAAAAAAAATATTTGTCACCTCGAAAATTTTACGACTAAAATATGATTTATGATTATGATTATGCATAATGTTTTTGACACCTGATAAAATTTTGAGAAAAATCTTATTGACTGTTTTGTTTATAAAAAATAAAAACCTGAAAAAAACATTACTGAAAGTTGGTAAAAATTCCATTTCGACTCAAATATCTTTTCAAAAACTTGAGATTAAGGTTTCAAACATATTTTATCTTATAAAAAATATTATTTTCAACATTCAGTAAAATTTTGAAAAAAATCGATTTCTCAGTTTTTTTTACAAAAAATAAAAACCTAAAAAAAAAATTATAAAAGGTGGTAAAAATTGATTTTCGACTCAAATATCTTTTCAAAACTTGGAGATATTGGCTTTAAACTACTTTAATCTTTCAAAAAATATTGTTGTCAACATTCAGTAAAATTTTGAATAAAGTCGAATTGACAGCTTTTGTACAAACAATTAAAAACCTAAAAAAAATTTAACAAAAGTTGGTAAAAATTGATTTTCGACTCAAATATCTTTTCAAAAATTTGAGATAATGGCTTCTAACTAATTTTTACTTATAAGAAATATTGTTTTCAACATTCGATAAAATTTTGAGAAAAATCGAATTGACAGTTTTTTTTTACAAAAAATAAAAACCTTAAAAAAAAAACAATACTAAAACTTGGTAAAAATTTACTTTCGACTGAAATATCTTTTCAAAAATTAAAAATATTGGCTTCAAACTTATTTTATTTCACAGAAAATATTGTTTTCGATATTCAGTAATTTTTTTAATGGTTCGTTTTTTCATACAAAAATTAAATCTACAAAAAATAGTACGCAAGTTTGGTAAAAATTGATAAATTTAGACAAACTTTTAAGCAAGATAAATCGACAGACGGGATGGGAAGTTATCAGTGTGGGTCGCATCCCAGCCTCTTTTTTTGATTTTGAATTTGGAATTTTCTCACGAAACCAACACGAAAACAAGTTGAAAAGTTCAAAATCGTACTTACTAAACCACAAACAATTAACGCCCTAATTGAACCTTACCTTCAAAACCTGATTGAAAATGTTTCATCTTTACAAAATAATTCAATGTTTTTTCTCTAATTTTTGCATGACTAGCTGTAGCTTCTATATAAAAACGGAATAACCATCATTGTAGACCGAAATAGGAAAACACGTTGAGTTATATCAACCTAACACTTTTCGTTTGGTGAATTTGCCTAGTTTAAATAATTTTCTAAAAATTTCGAAATTTAAAATCAGCACAACTGATAAATATTTAAATAGCAAATAGCAAACCAGCTAACCTATTAAGAAAAAAGTTTTTAAAATTGCAAATATCTAAAAAAAAATAGAGGAAAACGTCAGATTTAAACAAATTTAGTTTT